>NMRB01000914.1:113420-148610 GCA_002633025.1 Notospermus geniculatus | reverse complement strand
TACCTCTGGTATGTCCCACAACAATTACCACTCGGCCAAAATGAACATCATCAACACCCCACTCTCAACTCTAAACCAATTAAAAGTCACTTTCGGACAAGTTTAGCAGGCGAAAATTGAGGTATCATTGGACGCGAACAGCAGGACATTCTTCCTATTGTCCGCGGCATTCTCCAATCTGTGGAAGTGACACTTTATTATGGGGTCGACATTGGCGTGAAAATCGTGATATCTGAGCGGCTCTTAAGTCAAGCAATGGTCCACCTCAAAAGGTCGGATTTATTGCTTCCTCTCCAACAGGAGGTATTCCATTCATCTGTTCCGCTGAGGCCGATTTGGAAACTGGTTTATTTATGACTATAGGCTAATCTTATCAAAGATATGTCAGTATGCAAGACATTGTCGGAGAATTGGCGCAGATTGTCGAAAGAATGCATGAATTTCAACATACATGTAAAAGGAATCAAACTTACATTATGTATGGTTGTTTTTTTGGTGTCAGATCGGATGGTGTTAAAAGTGTGAGCCTCCATCAACATGATGATCAAACAAACCTTAGGGAGTGAACCTTTGGGATTGAGATGATGCCAATGGATGCTACTTGCTGCAAGGGCGAAATGTCCTAGACACCTCAAGACCATAGATCTGATGCATGCCTTTGTTGAATGCCGTACTATACATTAAAATGTACTTTGCCTGCGCCCAGCTAATGCATTGCAAAAGCAAAGAACAATAGAACCATGAACCTTTGTCGTTTGTTTCCCCAAGATCACACCCGCATCACGTAAAAAGATATTAGAACAAACTCATCATGTTTGGATTTCAACAGTACATATTTAACCCGGACTATAAGCTAACACCATAACCAGATATTAATACAGTCCCCCGGGTTCCCTGTTCAAAATGCAATATTGTTTTGGAAACTTTGTAATCTAATGGTTTGTTTTGAATCACGAAAGTGAATATTGCAGTAATGATGAAAGTCTGAGTTTGATCAGTAAACATCTTACGGGATGTGGGTGTTCTAAGTCTTATATAATTGTAAAACAAACATGTTGGATGAAAGCCCGGTGACAGGAGAAGCGATGAGTGATGGGGAGGTGACCATGGGGGTCCGGCCCAGACGGACGAAAGCGCCCTGCTCTCCATCTGTTACAAAGCTTACAGCGTCTTAAGTGAATAGCCGCGTGTTTACCTCTCATTTTACGATGTTTGATTAGACAAAAATGATATTTGATAAGAAATTGCCAAACATGGTAAGCGAAGGTGACAATCTGTTCTGTTTGGTTGAAAATGGTTACAGGATGACAGGACAAAGTGAATTGAACCAAACGATTCTGCAGCGAATGATTTAGTTTCTTTAGCACTACCAGCTGATGTGGTGAATTATTTTCTCTCAACACTCATGTATGTTACACTGAAAAACCGCTTCGTCTATGACGAGCCGTGGATTTGTCATTTCGACGAATTAAATACTTCAGTTTGGTGATTGGAAAACGAACCTAAGTTCGTCATTTTTGACGAAGCAGAGTTTTTCAGTGTAGAAACGGCACTGTCTCAGTCTGGCTTATTTACCTTCAACTTTGTTGCATGCATCATTGTCTTTCATCACGCTTTAGATTGACGTGTAAGCAAAGAAAGTGATTTTGGAATAAGGCCCTGAGAATTAGAAGGGACACTTTTTTCATTTTTAGAAAGAAAAAGTCCTCTTTCGAACACCCACGGGCAACATCTGCATCGTCGATGACACAGTTCTAATTAATTCATTAATGCAATTACAGGAAATGTCCTACCCAAGGGCGTAGGTTCTCTTCTTTTCAGCAGGTGTTAAAAATATCGAGAGTAAGTGTCAATCAAGGTCTTCTGGCCAACTGCTTCGTGTCCTCTCAACCGAGTTTATACCACAACAAAGCAAAATAAACGTTTGTTTTTAAAGGAGGGGCGCATATGCTGGGATGTTGACCCACGAGTAAAAGCAGCTTCTATAGTGAAGGGCCCACCCTTCAAGTGAGCAAATGAACTGTGGTCCATCTTCAATTAGCTTGCTTCTTTGTTGAAGCTGTGGAACTCTGATCTTATCTGGTATCTCATCGCGCGAACCGATTACACTTTAACCACTTCTCAATTACTTTGCTTTTCATTTTGTGGCGCACAACAGATTTGTGTGGCCGATAACATCTTCTCTGCAGGGTGTTTGGATAAGAACGATGTCGTTTTTCATTGCCGTCTGAATGGCCCTGTTCCGTCTTGCCGCGGGCGGGTGTCACAGTTAACTGCCTTTATAGCCTGCCTGACGATCTGCATAGTAACTCGGTCCGGGCTTCCCCATCATTTATCTTCCAGAAACGCCTTGCCAAGTATTTCCAAACTAACGGTAATGTCCACTTTCGCACACTTTTTCCTTAAGCGATGCTTTCTTTCTCATTTTGTTTTTCTTATCTCAAACCATCCACGCTTTCTCGTCGTTTTTCTTTCTCGTACCAGCTAACCTTTCGCGTTCATTGTTTTTCAATCTCATACCATCAGCAACATCTCTGATCAGGGAATTAAAAGCAGTTTCGTCTGTTTTCACACATCGGGAGCGAATTCAGGAATGTACAAATTTTCCGATTTTTCGTTTTTTTTAAAGCGCAGTTGCACTTCAGATGAGCAGAAGTCATCAGCATCCTTCCGGACCAGGAACTCGCTCTGCATGGCTTCCCATAATGCAAATCGGCGGAAGGGCAACAATATCTTCAAATCAGGTTCAGAAATTGCACATTTAGAACATTTACAAGCGACAAGATGCAGTCCGTTAGAGAAAATAAATATTAGCATAGAGATTGGTTCCACGGGAATAGCTTCGTTTTCTGGCCATGTGTGGAGCTGAGATTGTTTCCGCTTCATTCTGTGCGGACTAAAGCGGAGGCGACACGCTGCTATGCGCCTCCGTAAACTCATGTTAATGTGACCAGTCATCCCTAAACTCTGACACAGACCCCGATGGAGTTCACACCCACAACAAAGACAACTTCAGACGTGATGCAAAATCTCTCCCCGCGTTAACAATCCGCCTTTTAAGACTTGGATATAAACTTCTGGAACTATCATTAGGATATCGTGGTCTAAGAAAGAACTTCAGTTAAGCATTGTAGACGGGTGATATAGAGCTGACAATATCATTACCGCCTCCTTCATACGTCGGTTGAAAGTTTTGCATCTTACCAGCAGCAAGATAATGAAGCCGACTAAATCACGAATGAAACTACGGTGGCTATATATGATCATTGCCCTTTTATGAAGAAACTGCTGAATAAGTTCGAAATGTTTAAGAATACGAAATGTATATACTTTGCAGTTATGATCCACTTGGATTAAGATCATACCTATCTCCACAGTAAGTCGATTTGTGACGACCGTGTCATTTCTATTCCGACCAACTGGGGACACACAGCCATACACAAACGTGGACATCAGGCGTGTCCTCATTTCCATTTGTTTAGTATAGAAAGGAGTCGTCCCCATTTGACACGAGATCCATAAACGTCTTTACCGAGGCCTCAAATCTGTCACTGCATGTTGCATCATGGTCGCTTTTGATTTATTGCAAGAAACGGAAGTTGTCATCTATGCCCGTTTGCACCTAGAAACCCGCAGAACCTTCCCACGGACTCCTTTGGGAATTCTTCCACAATATAGGAGCTCTTTCGGGGCGAAGCAGTTTACACAGAAATAACAATATCTAACTAGCGCCTTATGACCTAAAGTCACCAATCCATCCTGTTTTCCTTTCCATTCAGTACTTGACTATCCAAGGAATACAATAACCACTAACGGATCTCTCATATAATTTAGGTTATCATTTTCAAGATAATGCCACATTTATTTTGCCCGCAAGGACAGGTATAAATACTTAATGATCGAGTTGGTGTGACGAAAATTAAAAGGTTTTTCACCTCTGATAATAGGATGTGATGGACGGTGGTAGTTGACATTCTTCCGCGGGTAGTTTTAGGGCATGATGCGTCAATTTGCTTTGTCATAACCTTAATCACCGACCACTATTATCTCCAGAACTATAGCTGGCAGACAATTTTCTCAACACCTCCACCAAGACAACACCGTATCTGGGGTATCATAAAAAACACGTGCACTGAGAACATAACAAAATTTATACCTACAATCAGAGCGAAAGTCGATGTTATTTGAAAAACGCCCTCCTACCGCGGGTATCTTTTGGTACCATTGTTCTTCTTGTCCCGTCGCTTTTATAAGTTGGTTTAGTTGAGAATGACTCCAGCAACTTTGTAATTTACCCTTTAAGTTTCTGCTTGAATAACCCCTGCAGGTGTTGACTCGGGAACAGAGTCCGGTATCCCGTAGGTTTCAATATTCTGTCATATAATGCCTGCCACCCTGGTATGTTATTATCGCTGTAACGCAGTCAAAAGATGCTGACAAGTTCGAGGAAAATGAATGACTGGATCCATCTCGGGTAGCAGGCCGCCATTATTGAAATGTGAGGCAGAATTTGCCTACTCGGATGGGGATGCTGCACTTAAAACGTACTCTCCTAAAGCCACCAGGGGGAACAACAAATTGATGGATATGAATGTATCACTCGGCTCCTATCGATCGTACATCCAATTATTTGATTATAACTTACTATAACTTACAAATTAAGTGCGACATAGCAATATTGTGCAAATATGTACATGTGTACATCGACCCTCTATAAATCAACGAAGTGTCGCGTAACAGTCATTAGTTTAAGCAGTAAAGAATTTTTGGTCAATTTTGTGCACATTTGACATTTTCTAAGTACGGAATACAGCGTATTTCGTTGATGCAGCCATTATACTGTATAATTAATCAGGGGTGAATGATTTTTATGGGAAACAACAACTGTTTGGTAGATCATCATCCACAATCGAAAAGTTTCTGCTGAGAGTGGCCAGTGAAAGAAGGAGCCCGTGATTGGTTGAATCAACAACGTCACGGTGACGTATCATTCGCTGCCCACTGTGAGTGGCTGATTCCGTGACAGGAGGAGACACGTGATTGGTTGAATCAGCAAAGTCACGTCACGTGACGTATCATGAGATGACCGACCCATCGGAGTCGCTGTAGCAGACGATGAAAACCGAGCATGAGATGCGAGTATTTTTTCCCGGAGAACGCGTCTCTGTTGTAAAAACCATCACCAGTTCGAACGCCCACTGCTGCAGCATGACTGTTTTAAAAACTCTTCAGTGAAAATGTAAATTCAATTATTTAATTTAGACTCGTTCCCAATGTCTTTCCACGAAGACAATCTTAACTTTCGATACTCCAGACGGCAAAACAATAAGGCTGATGGGTGATTATTGTATTAACTACACCCAAGACGATAGACCCCTATGTGGAGGAAACGGTTAACTGGCTGATTAATGTAGCCATTCAACAAATTCTCTCCTACAATATCATCGGAATAATTAATCTTTCGTTAAAACCAATTGCACTTGAGATGTTAATTGTTAACTCCCGCCATGCAAGTCTTTGTAATAACAACAGAGTGGGGACAATTGACAATGGGTTGTCCGAGAGTCTCAATGCATCTTGAGTGGCTGGAGTGCAAAACATGCAGAAACACTCGACTCACAGGAGGCGGCCATTAAATCAAATTTTGCGACTTTCAAACATTTTCTGGGCAGGTCTCGAGTTATAGGTACCCTGACGTAGATGGGGGACGTGAAAAAACTTTTTTGTGATTTCGTACACGTCAAAGAATGGAGAAAACAGTGGCCGGAAATGTTTGGAATGTATTTCTACGGGTGGGCTCAACAGTGTAGGCCACATGCCTTTTCTCATAAAAACTTTCCAAACGTAATTAATTAATTAAATCAGTTGGTTTATCTGTACTATCTCTCTGTCTATAGGACGGCGTTATCTTGATTGATAGAGATATATGCTTGACTATTTCATCGTAGACGGGTCACACCATAAGACTAACTCAGAGAAAATCGATGAAGGTTTGGACGAATTTTCATTAATATAAGCTTATCATTGTCAATATGTGTTATGGGGAATCTACTATGTAAACCTTTAAACTCTGCCTCTCTCTATTATTGCCAATATTCCCGTTTCATAATCCTATGATATCAATATTTTTCCATGCAGATCTCCATCAAAATAGAAATCTTTCAACAAGGATCTTCGGGGATTTCGCAGCCAATTTGGTTCTTACTGAGGCAGCGCGAGCGGCTGTCGCATCGGAGAAACAAATTACCGCACTTAATCCAAAATCCACACTTGATTCGCCAAACTTGTGTCCCGCTAATCGCCCGATGATATATTATGGTCAATTACAAGAAGAAAATGTGAAAGTGGTGACTTTGATTAGGCACTTGAAGGTTTTCTTGGGATATCTTTGAGCTGAGGCTATAGAATTAATTAACGTCGTTGGATAGGTGTGTGACACTCAGCAAGCCGAAAAATTTGATGACCGGTTTGAGATGAGTGCTGCTGTCACATATAGACCGGAGTTTACCATATAAATAGACATTTTTTAATTACATCAAATGTTTTAGTTAGGGGGTGGATTATTCTTTTCTTCGGTATAATCTTTTTGATGAATTGATGGGCCGGCTTCGGATTATTAGATTTTGGTATATTTTCCTGTATATACAAAGGTTATTGGTAGTCTTGATAGAAATGCGATATGTGGAATACCATATTTCCCACCACGGATTATCTGATTGCGATGGATGCATCCGGACTTTATTAAAGTGGTGGATCACTTTTTGTTAAACATGACATGCATGCAAACATCTTAAGAACCAAACTGTGTTCATTTGAATGGAACACTTCATATGTCACCGGGACCTAGATAGGGCCATAGACCTACATTGTATTTCTCTTTGGTATCAGAAATCTGAATTACATTGTCGGCAACTTAACCAAGTACCAATTTTGAGACATGAAACATGAGGAAATTTCCGCTGACTCAAAAACTGTTTTATCAGAAGAAGATTCAATCATCAGACTACACTCCTCGCGCAGTCTCTTCTCGTTCTATGAACGACAGGTATGAGTGAGAAGACACTGCGCAAGGACTGTACATCAGACNAATCGCCCGATGATATATTATGGTCAATTACAAGAAGAAAATGTGAAAGTGGTGACTTTGATTAGGCACTTGAAGGTTTTCTTGGGATATCTTTGAGCTGAGGCTATAGAATTAATTAACGTCGTTGGATAGGTGTGTGACACTCAGCAAGCCGAAAAATTTGATGACCGGTTTGAGATGAGTGCTGCTGTCACATATAGACCGGAGTTTACCATATAAATAGACATTTTTTAATTAGATCAAATGTTTTAGTTAGGGGGTGGATTATTCTTTTCTTCGGTATAATCTTTTTGATGAATTGATGGGCCGGCTTCGGATTATTAGATTTTGGTATATTTTCCTGTATATACAAAGGTTATTGGTTGTCTTGATAGAAATGCGATATGTAGAATACCATATTTCCCACCACGGATTATCTGATTGCGATGGATGCATCCGGACTTTATTAAAGTGGTGGATCACTTTTTGTTAAACATGACATGCATGCAAACATCTTAAGAACCAAACTGTGTTCATTTGAACGGAACACTTCATATGTCACCGGACATTGTATTTCTCTTTGGCATCAGAAATCTGAATTACATTGTCGGCAACTTAACCAAGTGAAAATTTTTACCAATTTTGAGACATGAAACATGAGGAAATTTCCGCCGACTCAAAAACTGTTTTATCAGAAGAAGATTCAATCATCAGACTGGCAGCTTGGAATATGAAGGCCTAAGGTCGGAAGGCGAAGCGATATGAAGCCTTGATGGTTATGCCGCACTGGCTACGTCATGTCGCCTCCTTCTCGAGGGGGTATAGGCTTACCATCAAAAACTCATGATCTCGCCTTAAATTTGGTCCAATGCACGAGTGGCAATGTCAACCTGGAAAGCAGTGTTGGACAAGATGGAAATCTCTCTGCTTGCCCATCCTTTCGGACCATCCCTTTGAGCGAAAAATCACACCAGCCGAACACTAACGAGCTGACAACGAGGCCCGCCAGAGCAAAATGGCTTAGCAAGGATCACGGTGATTAATGGTGTCTTAGGGTGTGAGA
Source organism: Notospermus geniculatus (assembly GCA_002633025.1). Taxonomy (NCBI): domain Eukaryota; kingdom Metazoa; phylum Nemertea; class Pilidiophora; order Heteronemertea; family Lineidae; genus Notospermus; species Notospermus geniculatus. Next base: position 140,481 of record NMRB01000914.1, on the reverse strand, counting down.
GACCAGACCCAACACAGGGATTAAGGGCTCGCTGTCTCTTGTCGGACAAACTTATCGAGGACAGTGGCGAGCCACAAGAGAGAGAGTTTGAAAGTGAATATTCCCTGTCACCGACCAGGAAACCTGCACTTTTAAGTAAATCATAAGACTGGTATTGGTACGCAGGACGAGCCGCCATGACACACCTGTTGTTTGTTGTTGTTTTCATGTACATTGTATTTCTTTCGTGTATGACGAAATACATCTTGCCACGACAAGGGTTCCTATCACTCCTACTCTAGCGTAGTTCGAAGGGCGGAGTGACCGTAGGCCTTGATATGTCAAGATGGACGAAATACGAAGTACGAAATACAAAATTCGACTTCATTTCCATGATCTAATGTATTTCAGGAGATGGTTGGTACCATAATATATCCCTGCTGCCGGAGCGTCTTTCAGCATATAGGCGTATCATGTGAGACCGACAGAGTTTTGGTGCGCCTAGAATTTCTAAATTTTCACTTCGTAGGCCTAGCTACGAAGTGGAAACAAAAGATAAATTTCCAAGTGTAATATACCCCGCAACTCTATCGGTCTTGCGTCAAACGCTAAAAGACGCACTTGCAGCAGGCGATATTTGTGGCACCAACCATCACAAGATATTGATCCTTGAAGTGAAGTCCAATTTCGTATTTCGTACTTCGTTTTTCGTCAGGTTTGGGAAACTCACTATTTCGTAATGGATTACGATTTATTCACGAAAACAGAGAAATGCACGAGGAATACAAACATAAGCCACCGAGCCAACACTTATTGTTCACTCTTACAACGGAGTTACGGTTAATCAATTAACCAGGCTCGGAAAGGCAAACTTGAATGCTGATTTGGCTCGATTCCTATTCCAATGAACAAGACGGAAAGCTCTAATCAATCAACACACTGAAGGAAACATTCGAAAGAGAAATCAACTTGATCGAATTGCTCTCAACTTTACACTGTTTGTATGAAAGGTCGCGTGATTTTTAATTTAAAACCCCAACTCTCATGCTCTGTGGATTCTATTCATGCCAAAAGATTAATAACCTAATATTTACCTTACTTTGTTATGTATTTGTTTTCTCTCAGTGTCTACTTCTGCAGGTCGAGTTGATTACCATTTCACTTCAGCCGTGGCGGCCTAAGCTCTCCGGAGGGAAATCGAGAACAATCCGACTCAAACCCCAATTCAATATTAACATGAAATATAATAATCTAGACCTTAATTAGTGACGTGAATTCATAAAAGATTACCGAATTCGTCATGGCCCACGGATTTTGGTCTCGTGCTATTTTGTTTAAATGTGTCAACAGATGAAGCAAGACACTGTTGATTTGTTCTAATAACCTACCCTGGAAATTTTTATCACATTATGTGCCGAGTTCTTGATTACTATATCGCCTTGTTCTTCATGGGTTGATGGCCAGGGTTCATTTGCAAACTAGCCAGCTTAATCAAACTTGGTCATAACCTTTCGTGTTGTCGATAATTTTCTTTTTATTCTTTTTATCACCATCTGGATACATTTCTATCCTTTTAACTGTAACAAACTACTCGTAATCAAAAGCTTATTTCTAAAATAGCATGCAATAGACTTAAGCCCGTATATTTTCTACAAGCCTTCTCAACTCTATGGTCCACAAGCTTTTGTATTCTGCCCTGTAAACAAGCTAAAGGTAAACCTTGGGGTTAAGGAAGCTTCTAAAATACGGCCCGAATTTACTCAAAGCTTTCTGACACAAACAAAGTAAAGCTCGACAATCCTTCAAGTTGTTACATCAGCAGACCATTTCTCACATTAGACGCCTTTTCTTCTAGAGAAGGCAATGCAATATGTAATTTCTAGGCAATTATCGCCCACCACGCCTTGAACATAGCGTGAGATACGACCTTGATAATGTTTCTTTCTATCCGTTTGCAATTGAAAGCGCAATCACTTAGCAAACAGTGCCCCAGACACGCCATAAGGTTACCAGTCTTTCACTCAATGAAGTGGTCCAACAGTTAAACTATAATATGGCTAACCCTTATTATCTCACGCACCCTTATTTGATATAACAACGTCCAATCAAAAATATAGCCACCAGCGTCGGACCGGTTACCACAAAACGTAATTATCAATTGCTAAAATAACTTCTACCCTTCTGCCCGCGGTGCATCACCTTTGTTCCTATTTGCCCCACCTTTCCTGGGTTAATGGTGTTCCTCTTTTTATCAACGTTGTCCATTTACAAATTCACTGCTGATTCAATTAACAAAGATGGATAGTCTAAATAACAGAGTTAACACGATTGCGATGAAGATTAGCAGAATTCACTTAACTAATGCCATTATCTTCAATTGTATCTTAACGAAAACACCCGCTCACTATCATTATCATTTGCCCTCAGACGACATTGTGACAAAAACTGAAATTATACAATAATCAGTAGCCGTTCCGACTGGCACGCGTTGATCAAACGGGACTTCTATACCACGTTCTTATATCCAAGGACGCCTAACTACCACTTTTGAATGTTAGATACAATATCACAATTACAATGTGTCATACATTGGCAATTTCTCAAGTTCCACATTCAAGGTTAAATAGCAGTTACACCGTAGTTAAGTGAATTTATAGTTCGGAAGCTGACTTCAAAAACAAAGCAGACTTCACGTTCCTTTTTATTTTGCTCCATCTTTGTTGTGTACTGGTATTTTGTTCAGCTGTTCAACGTTGTAAAACAAATGACGGATGTGGCAGGAATGGCAGAATCTGGATTCTCGATCCAGATTACTGAATCCACTATGATACTTTGAACCTGGAAAAGCAGAAAGATGTTGTTGGTGACTCGAAAACTGAACATCTGCATGGTATTCCAGTTGAGCCTACCGTATTCCACTCTTAACGAAAACAGCATGACAACGATGTCATGACTTGGTACCATCTGAATGACCTTCAGAGAAAAAGAAAATCAAACAAGACTTCGTGGATCGTTCACTTCCCTGTAGCTCGAACCAAACCCCACATCCCAAAGCCGCCGATCCGTCGATTTCACTATTTACACTAATCCCTCGTCTGCAAATTTCACTAAAGAAAATGCAAAGAGAAATGCTTCATTAGGCATCTGTCCATATTGATAAAAAGAAAACAAAGTGTCGTCAGCAGTATTAAGTTGATGCGGATCAGCGACATTCCAACTTTCGTATCGTTCTCACAATTTCCGCTCTGCCCACACTCTTAGCCGAAAAGGTTCTTTGGTGCTACACCAGGAGAACCCTCTGATTTAAGAACCCTCGAGTTGTTTAAGAACCCCTGGAGGTTCCAGATAGAACCTTTCCCTCAAAAAAGGGTTCTATCTGGAACCTTTATGGGTTCTTTGGCGACAGAAAGGTTCTATATGGAACCCTTTCGGGTTCTTTATAGAAGGTTCTATATAGAACCTTGGGGTTCCTCTGGTGTAGCACAAAGAACCCCTAAAGAACCTTTTCGGCTAAGAGTGCATCATACAACATGTAAGAGAGACCATAGCTCCAAGCGATGTTCACATTGCTAGGAGCTCCAAAACTTGTTCAGAGCAGTTTATGGATGGACTTCTCTGTCGTTGTCGTTGAATTCTATGGACGCGTTAGAAAAAGTTAAGGACATGATACACCCATAACCATCACATATAGAAAGATTAATGTTCCATCACCTTCTTGTACACAGCCGTCGGAGAATCGCCCAGCCAGGTCACAAAGAGAGGCTACTTTGGAAACAACAGCCTTCAGGTTAACCACATGCAGCTCCTGGTAAGACCAATCTGCAGCCAAAGCCATTATAAAAGGTAATTAAATTCCCTATCAAAGTTTAATTAATGCCATTAATACAAGTCGTCACGAACTTTTACACGTGTAGGGCAGTCCATTGCATGTTTGTTCAAGCCGAAACGCAAGTGAAATCGCTCACCAACAAGAACTGGTTTCATTATTCATTGACAATTACCGAAGCTAAGACATGGGCGTCTGCAATAGGGAGGCTTGATTGAAACTTTCCATATTGCACTGCTTGGTATTATTACAACAGATAGGTAAACATTGAATGAGATATACCAATATTTATAAATGGAAAAGAACATCCCGTGTCACCAGATTTGATGACAGGATTGATTCATTCTCGATTTACCTACCAAATAGAACCTTCGTTAAGAGTGGATGCAATGATCAGGACAATATCGGCAAACCTGGCTGCTTGTATCAGCCTGGTCGGCCTATTGTTGCAACAAATCAACTATTTGCGTGGTTTCGAGATGCAAAAGTCACACAGCCGTTGACAACATAATAGGCAATCTTTATCAATCGGAAGGCAATTTCTGAGGTGGGCTGCACACCTTTCACGACCGGAATGCTTGACCCGGCGAAGGCAGACGTCATTGCGGTGGACTGTTGGTACTGAACCAGGAGAATAGAGTACAGGAAATGTTGGTATTATCTACGTCGGTATACCATTGCTTCCCTGTCAAAGGAAACGGTTGCCAACGCAGTGGTCACGCAATGTTAAACACGGTATAACTTAATTGAAAATCTCAACAAGATGATGTGTTCTTGGTTTCAGACAATATACCTTTTGGTGGTTTGTTTACATAATCCCTGCAGAGTATAATGGCGTGGACAGAATAAATATTGGAAAGCTAACATGACTTTTATTGGATGTTACACGGCATGCGATGTTTCGTCAATTGAACTTTTCGTCTCTTTAGTGATAGAGATGGAAATACTGTGTACAATGCAGTTTGTTTACACTTCAACCAAAATATACAAATAATCCGCCCTTGGTTCCACCCGAAAATTGAGATGTCTTATGCACCACGTCTACTAAATCCAGAAAAAAGGCCGGTTTCGTGCGGCACCGAAACAAAATGCTTATGGCAAAACTCAGAATGTCGAACAGGAATATTTATTCCATCATTGATAAATAATTCAGAATTTTCTTCCTTAATTACAAAATGATGGCGATTAAATTCATCGATCAAGCAAATCGACCACTGATGCAGACGTTCTCGGTCAGTCTCCAGATGGTGCTTGACCATGCGAATGGAAGAGAAGACGTGACTTTCCAGATGGACGCCAAGCTGTTGCCATTTCTTGGGAAGGAAAATCCAGAGCAAGAAAAAATATCATTGACATTGTACTCAACTCGTTCCCATCCCGGACAGTCATGACAGTGCTTCGCAGAGACCACAGAGCTTCGGAAAGTTTCTCCCTTCGGTACACTATACGGTAGACAAATGTTTACTGTTAGCAGATCCTACTGACGGATTCTACCACTGGCGAATTGTTTGATATCACAAACTTTGAGATTCTTACTCTGACGAAGTATCCCATGGACGGATCCTTCAACCGAACGATGGTCTTACTTTGACCAAGTAGGGATGTCCTATCGAAACCTCCAACGGCGAGTGGCATGAAGGTTCTTTTTTAGACCAATTACCGATAGACTGATTGTTTCATTCACCTGAAGTCTAAAGGCCTGTCTACACGATCATACATTTGTTCAAAACATCATCATACATTTGTATGATGATGTCCAAGCTTGTGTGTCGATTTCTGTCTTGTGACAATGCAGCTAAAATTTTGAACATCATCATACATTGTTCAAAACAGCATCATACACTTGCATGATGATGTTCAAGTTTGTTGTGGATTTCGATCTACAGTCCAACATTCATGGACTTTGTATGATGAAGTATGATGGAGAAAGGATAATGTTGGATGCTGTTCAAGTTTGTTGGGAAAACCGTCCACACGATCATACATTTGTGCCTGAACATCATCACACATTTTTTTGGGGATGTTTTGCATTGGCAAGATGAAACATGCAGCTAAATATTTGAACATCATCAAACATGTTCAGGTTTGTTGGGAAAACAGTCCACACGATCATACATTTTGTCTTGAACATCATCACACAAATTTGAACATCATCATACATGTTGGTTTGCTGTTCAAGTTTGTTGGGAAAACAGCCTACACAATCAAATATCTGTCCATGAACATCATCATACAAATGTATGATCATGTTTTGAACAAATGTATGATCGTGTAGACAGGCCTTTAAGGTTCTTTCCTTGACCAATTACCGATAGACTGATTCTTCCATTGACCAGTAATCTTAAATAAAGGATCTTTCCTTGACCAATTACCGATAGACTGATTCTTCCATTGACCAGTAATCTTAAATAAAGGTTCTTTCCTTGACCAATTACCGATAGACTGATTCTTCCATTGACCAGTAATCTTAATAAATAAAGGTTCTTTCCTTGACCAATTACCGATAGAGTGATTCTTCCATGCAGTAATCTTAAATAAAGGTTCTTTCCTTGAGTAATTACCCAAGATTATTCCATTGACCAGAAATCTTAAATAAAGGCTCTTTCCTTGACTAATTACCCAATATTCTTCCATTGACCAGTAGTATAAAGGTTTCTTTCCTTGATTAATTACTATCAGTGCCCAATGTAGGCCTATACTGTATTTCGGGATACTGAGTCAAGCGGTAAGAAACGTGGTATCAAATTAGGGGTGTTGTGCAAACATTAGAAGAAGGTATAATACAATAAAAAGCGCTAGTCTGGGCACGCAGGGCCATTACATTCATGAATATCTTAGCTCATCTGATAAATTGAATGATACTTATAATTGAATTAAAAAGTCAATTTGCCAACAATGGTTTCTCTGCCCTAAAATACTCTTGGGAGAATAATACAAGTTTATAGGTGTAACATAGCTGGTTATTAACTCGACAAACTGAGCCATCTGAATTAATATTAGCCTAATGTGTCGATTTAATGTCAGATGTCCAATTTTCCAACACTATGTAATCAATTATACGGCATTGGGGTACGTTTGGATAAAACACGGGCAAGTTCACAGTTCATCATCAGGTTATGGCCAAAATTCAATTACAATTGATTAATCAGTATTACTATCAGAATATGATTTCGGCCATAAATATGATAAAGAAGTCTTTGAATGATGGAATCAGTTTTAGAAAATTGTCGGGGTTTTCATTTACTTAATGATATCACCAGCTGAATTTGTTCGTGACGAAATTGAGTCCATACTTTTATTTCGATTGACCAAATCCTGTTCTAAATGATATATATACATCTGGGTTACAATTTATGATATTTACAGAGACCTTATACCTGCTGGCACTCAAAGGGACAAAACCGACCAATTCTATTCGACTTTCGACCGCATTTCGACACTCGTTCTCTTCCAACTTTGTTCCTGGTGAAGGATAGGCTCTTTTACTACCTATCGTACAATACCAATGCAGTCATCAAAACCACTGTCTACGAGTTATGACAATTTTATGAAGAAAACAGGTGGAAATGGCGAGAAATGCACTCTAAGATGTACCTAAGTGCGCAGTGTTTGTATTGACGACAAAAACACAAAATACAGTCTCATTGCAGAGCGGCTCCAAAAAGAGAATTGTTACACTTTTGTGGCAGATGTTGTCATCGCCATTGATATAAAAACGCAAAATTTCACGTTTATATACGTAATTTATTACTTGTATGAACTATGTACACGTATGGCAAGATAGTGATTGAGCGAAAATTGGCCCACAAGTAAAGTTGACATGAATGAGGTTTTGTTAATTTCAGTTCTAATGCAGCGACAGAGCTGCAACTAAGTAGACATACATTCATTGACGGTTACCTATAGCTCACATGTAATACTTACAACCAGGGGAAAATGGTATTTCCAGATACGAAAAAACTTTTTAAAGAATTCGAAGGCAAAGTTATGTTAATGCAATCTTGCTAATAGTTGGCGTACGATATGATGTGTGATTGATGATTTCACCTGCATAAAGCTTGATACAAATGAAAAAGCCGTTGCAGTGAGCATCCCCAAGAAACAATTACGAAATACACATTCAAAACAGGCCTAAAACACAGTCACATTCGACATGTTTGAAATGTCATATAGAACGTCATTTCACCTTATCGTGTGGCTAGACTGTCATTGTATTGGTGACTTTGAAAACATTTGACACTCTGAATGACTTGTTGGTATCAATTTTGAGAAAACATTTCGACGTGGTAAGAATCAAGTTGTTAAGGATGCATATTAAACGTAATTGACGTAGGCCTACAAGGATAAAATACTACATAATGAAATATAAAGTTCTAAAAGATACTTGCCATACAAAAATCCAGCAAGTTGATGACGCATGAGTTTGCTGTTTCGCAAAAGCTGACTTCTTTCTAACATTGCAAATAAATACGTTTTTGGCCCTATGATTAAGAAATGCACACTTTTGATTCACAGCATGAAGCAAAAGGTAATATTTACTGCGGTCCTTATGAAATGACTGTCACAGGTGTTGTCGAAGTGCTTGTAAATGCAATGGTTCCCAATGGAAGTGGTGCTGGTCCGAGGTTTAACGGTCCATGTGGTGAAAGATTGAGTCCTGTTGCTGTGGATGATGGCACGGATGGAAGATGCGCTTGCGAGGGTAGTGTCAGGGGTGGCAGAGGGGTCGGCTTGATGGGCAACGGTGCCGTGAGTCCGCTCATTGATCGAATAAGGTGCAAATCACTTAGCGCGCACATTGCAGTCAAGTCACTTGAAGTGTAGGGAGGGGTCAGCGCTGGAGTGATCCCAGCCCCATGAACCAGGTTAAATTGGCTTGCAAATGCAGGTAACGCCGTTGGAATAATGGGCATGTGGGAACTTGTACTCTTAAAGTCCGGAGATATGATGTTCTCAATGGTAAATGGCTGTTTGTGAGAAGTTGATGGGAAAGGCTGTAGTTTGTTTGCCGCTGATATCCCAATCTGTATTTGCCGTAGACTATGCTGACTGATATAAGTATTCGAGTCCATGTTTGGCTTCAGCGGGTCAGGTATGGACGTTGCTTGACGGTTTGGAACTTTGAAGCGCTTCCGCCTCCGTAAGAAACTTCCGTTTTCGAACATATCACCGCAGCAGGGGTGTAGCGCCCAGTAACTTCCTTTACCCGGCCGGTCTGGCCGGCGTGGTATTTTGATGAAGCAGTCATTGAACGACAGGTTGTGCCTAAGCGAGTTTTGCCACCTTTGAGTGTTATCTCTATAGTATGGAAACCTGTCCATGATGAATTTGTAAATTTCACTCAATGGTAACATCTTTTCGCCTGAACTTTGTATGGCCATAGCTGTTAGTGCTATGTACGAGTACGGCGGCTTTTGGTCACTGTACGTATTTCTTCCCGGCCTCGGCATCGCGTTGAGATCACTGTTCAGGTCAGATGCAAACCACCATGAACACAATGTACTCTACAGGCAAAAGTTCCGAATACTTCCACGATGACAAGGAAGCGTTCCGCTTGCGAGAATCGTGTTACAAGAATACACTTCACTTGGCTATATGATATAGAATGTAGAAAGTTCTTTCGTACACTTACGAAGAATCGTTTCAGAATTACAAGCGTCCCGTGATTTTGCTGCAAGTCGCTTTTTTCAAGTCACGTTTTGCAATTCCCGTCGACAGAATATCCTTCCTGCTCCAACGAATGAAACTTCAGTAATCGTTGGTCACAACTGGTGAAAATTCGAGGTATGAAAGTTACGGAAGAAAGTTTAAGAAAGGTCCAGATTTGGATGGAATCATTTACTCAATTGTTGCCGAATGTTTTCTGTCTCGACCAACACAACATCAGAGTTCTTTTCCTGTCATTTATAACTGACCAGATCAAAACGTGCGACGAATATCATGGATAGCGAATCTCCCTCCATGCGTTCAATGTTATCTCAATATCAATCTAAGATCAAGTTGGATAGTTGGTTTATTTAACACGTCTCCTCTAATAATTACGCTTTACAATCATTCCGCTTGTAACTCTAACCGCCAATCAGCGTTTGCGTTGCGCCGAACGCTGCACAAATCCATCCGTCAATTATCCGAAGTGGGTGGGGCCAACACGACGTTAACATTCCACAAACATGGAATGCTGATGCCATCTTGTCAATTCTTGATAATTGGATGTCACGAAGTGTTGATTTTCAATTAGATGTTTATTTTTCACGCCGATCCTTGATAATAAAGTGATAGACATACTCTAGATATTTTCTATGTATCCTAAATACTTATACATAAATCATCCCGATGTTGGCTTTATGTGACCATAGATAAACATACATTGACAGAAACACAATCTTGACTTCTTATACGACAAAACTGGTGACAATAGTCCAGCTAGTTTCAAGCCTGGTTGAACATCACATCAACGTTTGCCTGGTGAATGCACACACAAACTGGTTGATGGGGTTCCGAGCACAATAAAAGTCGTCCACAATATATCAAATCGGGCGCTTCACCATTGTTTGTTTTGTGGCCGGCAGCGAAGTGGGGATAAAATTGTCATATCAGTTGAATGGTAAGGAATGCCGGGCCGCATCAAAGACTTGCCTCAAACAAGCTTATAAACATAATTTAATCAGAATTTGAATGCAGCCATTCAAAAGTGTTAGAATTGACTTTCTTCAGGTGTAAAAAATTTATAGCGCTCATTGTAAACCAATCGTGCGCGAAAGTCAGATTTTCAAAACCCCTTTATGCTTTTCAATTAAAAATTTAGACTTAATTTCAAACCAGTAGTCAACACAAAGGTGACCTGTGAAGGAACTGCCGGCTTTAGAAAAGCAATGTAAGCAAAGGATATGATACTCTGAGTTACGTCTTCCGTGGGTGATCCACGATCCACCCCATCCTGTCCAGCGATGAAAATACAATAATACAAGGTACTGTTATGTTAACAAGACGACTAGACCGTCTCAAAGACTTGATATTCTCATGTCTTATTCAAATAAAACGGATTGGTATCTCTTTGAAATGACACTTGCGGTTACAGGAAAGAGTGGCGCCTTAAACGAGTCCCAGCCGATCACCAAACAAACGTAGACAAAGCAAGAAACTAACATTTGCTCACAGAGCCATAGAACATTTGTAAAGTCGTTTGCAGACGGCGCACACTCTGTTTACTCATCGTGAGGTCGACTTTACAAGTCCCGGACACCAAATCTCATTAAAGTCTCATCACGGCGAGATTTGATGGCTAACTACTCAAGAGCAGCCAAACATGCTTCCGAGTCTTTCTCTCCTTTGAGGGTCTGAACATCAATCAGGATAGGCAAGACACCTTCCCTGACGGCAGCACCCTGAATAACCCCCTAATATATGGTCCAAAGTGTGAAGTTTACCTATATCTATTGTCCTTAGATTGCTGGGTTTCATCATGATTTATTCCTTCTGGGCCAAAGGGGTCACATCGGCGATACTAGCGTCTGCTTCGCGTGGGATTTTGGGGATGGATGAGATATTCATTGGTAGTCAGGAAGAATATTGAAATCAGTCCAATGCATTCTGGATTTTTTCCAGTCCACATCTGCAGTCAGTCATTCAATTGATAAGTAAGAAATCACACAAATAGCTGACCACCCCTTACTACAAGTCCTAAAGTGGCAGGCAGGCTGCCTGCCACGCCACTGGGCCAGTCTGGACACTTGTAGTGAGGGGTGCGACGACGATGGTCATCAGAAATCAGTCGGTTTTACCCATGTTTTTGTGATGGCATAAAATTGCTGCCCACTTCTTAGATGGGTATCAGTCCAAAGTGATTGGATTGATTTTAATATTCTTCCTGTATGACTTGTGCAGGTATGGTATGTAAATTTACATGTACAGGTGCTATAACCACCTGAACAACTGCACCATCCCTACTTTGAATGTGACCAGATGAACTGCAGGAAAGACAATCCATGACTAAGCGAAAAGTGTATTCATGTTCCAGTTATTGTCAAAGACCAACTCAAACATCTCTAAAAAACAAAAAAAAATGGGAGTGACGTATAGCAGACTAGCGGAGTGGCCTAAAACCAACTGTCTCGACAGTACAAAGAAATTGACGACTACATCATAGAACAATTAGCAATAGTCATTACGGTTGTCCGTTATGGCAATTTTACGTCTTTCTGATTATACCAGATTCGTGCTCCTGTCCAGATTGCGGGATTTAAACACGCGGCCAGTGACAGGCTGATAAACAATCGGTTAACATGCTTCCGAGTCTTTCTCTCCTTTGAGGGTCTGAACATCAATCAGGATAGGCAAGACACCTTCCCTGACGGCAGCACCCTGAATAACCTCCTAATATATGGTCCAAAGTGTGAAGTTTACCTATATCTATTGTCCTTAGATTGCTGGGTTTCATCATGATTTATTCCTTCTGGGCCAAAGGGGTCACATCGGCGATACTAGCGTCTGCTTCACGTGGGATTTTGGGGATGGATGAGATATTCATTGGTAGTCAGGAAGAATATTGAAATCAGTCCAATGCATTCTGGATTTTTTCCAGTCCACATCTGCAGTCAGTCATTGAATTGATAAGTAAGAAATCACACAAATAGCTGACCACCCCTTACTACAAGTCCTAAAGTGGCAGGCAGGCTGCATGCCACTGCCACTGGGCCAGTCTGGACACTTGTAGTGAGGGGTGCGACGAAGATGGTCATCAGAAATCAGTCGGTTTTACCCATGTTTTTGTGATGGCATAAAATTGCTGCCCACTTCTTAGATGGGTATCAGTCCAAAGTGATTGGATTGATTTCAATATTCTTCCTGTATGACTAGTGCAGGTATAGTACTTGTAAATTTACCTGTACAGGTGCTATAACCACCTGAACAACTGCACCATCCCTACTTTGAATGTGACCAGATGAACTGCAGGAAAGACAATCCATGACTAAGCGAAAAGTGTATTCATGTTCCAGTTATTGTCAAAGACCAACTCAAACATCTCTAAAAAACAAAAAAAAATGGGAGTGACGTACAGCAGACTAGCGGAGTGGCCTAAAACCAACTGTCTCGACAGTACAAAGAAATTGACGACTACATCATAGAACAATTAGCAATAGTCATTACGGTTGTCCGTTATGGCAATTTTACGTCTTTCTGATTATACCAGATCCGTGCTCCTGTCCAGATTGCGGGATTTAAACACGCGGCCAGTGACAGGCTGATAAACAATCGGTTTTAGATTAGTGTTCGAAAAAGTCGACATCACAAATATTTCACTTGTTCATGCCTACAAATATCATGCAGTCATTTACTGTTTTAAGTACCATAGAAGTGTGGGTCACTTATTTATCTGATATTTTATGTTTTTAGAATTGCACGCTGCCATGTCATTGTTAATTTATCATTAAAAGGCACTGAATAAGGTGCGGAGGATGATGTGATAATTCTAGCATTGTTTAAACCCTCATGAATAAAAATCAACGGATTTCCTCTTTATACGGGAACTACGATGATATTCCATTTTGCCAGATTCTTCATCAATTCAACACATGAGGTCATTCAAATAAGGAAATCTATTATTGAATAAAATGAAACATTTAAAATAGCTTACCACGGCGGTTGAAAGTTTCCTCAATTTCAGTTTAATCCTATTGAAATTCAATTTTTACTAACTAATTATGAATACACTGCCCTGTCGTAATTTAAAGTTCATTAATTTTGAAGGAAATCCGAATTGTGGTTTGGTTTAAACACTTACAGATTGGAATTGCTGTTGTAAAAAATCTCAACTTCGTATAAAATTCATCCCCCAGAATAGCAGACATTCACGAATTAGTATATACAAGTAAAAAAGCATGTTTTTTCGTATTGTTTAAAAACAGAAGTTTTTCCTCTATTTTCCAATTGAGAGAAATGAAAAAGAAAAGAAAAGAATAGGGCAAAAACGAACAGAACACAATCAAAGGAAAAGAACTTTATTTATGAAAAAATATACATGAATATAATTTGAAAATACTCATAATAATACGTATACATGAGGTAATTTAGAACGAGCCAATGGGAGCCGTTGCCAGGTACGTGTACCGTACGTTTTGAGTGGACGCTACACGCATGCTGTCCAGGAAATGAAATATCACAGCATTTAGTCAACCTGTCCCAGTATGATATTTTGTAGCAATTCCATTATGTTGAATTCGAGTGCGTACACTTTCAACCTTTTGTATGCGAAAATTGAAATATTGCAACTAAACAATTTCGTGGAGCAGTTTCATTCCTGCTCGTTGTTTATCTACAAGGTAAACCGCGCGAATTAAATACCGTAATAATTTCGAGGTAAATTGATAATATTATTACAAAAGGAAATAAGAAGTCTTCACCTAATGAGAGATCATAGACAATCAGCGGCTCTTGCCATGTGATGATGACGTTATGAACTTTACGGTTATATTAATTGATTGGCGCGACTTTAGTTCTCCACGGCATCAATGTTACTACAGATGAGATCAATGGTGCTATTCATGTATCCGAGCCAATGAATTACGTTTTTCCGCTCGGGATTGCAGATGCGTTCATCCAGTTTATAACCACTATAATTTAAAAAAGCTTCATCAATTACCAGAAGAAGCTTAATTACTTCAAGTGGTCTCCATTCACTACGTTTTATTACCAATAATGTCAAATATAAGCTTTGAAAACACCACCTTCAATACAGCCTTTACCTCGCATCTCAAAAAACAAGTCTCGATTAGCTATCTACCTTTAGGTATCTTTCACAAATAAAGCCATCCATTGTCTAATTGTATTCATTCTACTTCACTTCGAAAAAAAATGTTCCTTTTTTATCTAGTTGCACTAAATTACTATATCGGTATGAATGTAATTATACAATGGACCACGGGTTGATATTTCAATCGTTCATTCACACTTTCTCAACTTATCATTTTCTATTTTCTCCAATCCACGTGCGAGAGTGACAACCCCGTTTTAGAGATGCCACAGTCGTGTTTCACTGCAACCCATCCGCACGTTTTCAAACATTCTTCCTTTATTCCGGCGCAAGCTGGAGTAAAACAATCGTAATGCACAAAAAAAACAAAATAACAGAAGTACAGTCATTCATGCGTTTCTGTCTGAAGAAAAACGACGTCCATTCATCCAGACGATAAGGCTATGGTTTCAAAGTTTACCTACTACGTCTTCAAATTCTCAATCATCATCCCCAATAGTGCAACTAACAAATTAATCACGATGAAAATCTGTTATATCTGATGCAATGAAGTTTGACCGTATACATCAAGCATCGTCATTTCATTTTTGAGCGGCGCGCGTCGGGAAAGCGTTCAACCAATCAGGGAGGCGGTAACACGGACTGAAACACCTACCGAAGAATCTGATCGGCGGAACGCCTGCAGGGCGCACTGCGTGCGCGCCAGTCCGTCACCGCTTTGTGTACTGTAGTGCAGTGTACATGTATAAACACCTTCAATCAACGAAACCATTCCAACTAACTGGATGTCAAAGGTACGAATCGAAGCGTATAACTTAAAATTGACTACACACAGAGAGGAGGTATGAGGCCTGATGTTAAAAGTAGGTCACTGTGACCTACATTGGTATGAGACCCTGGTAGTGAATCGAATGAGACCCGGTCAGCGAACATTCATCACACGGTCTACAGAAGTTCATCCGCGGCGTAGGGCCTACGTGAACGTCATCATCGAAATTACATACAAATTATCCTCGTATATCATCTCATGTTCACCTTCGCCCCATTGGATTATTAGGGATATCAAATCTGCCAGTGAAAGCGAAATATTGCTAATCTGTCCTCTTCTCGTGGTTTATGTGCCAATGAATATGGAATATGGGGCTGTGATTCCTGTTCTCTATTTCATCCAAACCAACAATCATGGTAAATATTTTTACAACGCATTATACGCTATCGAGTTACATCGCCCAAGTCAAACACAGACGACAGTTACTTTAGCCCGTAAAGTGACTTCCCATGTCTCAACTACAGCAACAACACTATCGCCAGGAAACGCCTAATGGAATTACGGACCAATTCCTTTCCTGTCCCATGCAATTCGATGACTCTATGAATATTTATCCCCGTGCTGACACGATGGGTGACCTAAGAAACTTGTCCTGCAACTGTTACATTGGCACTAGACGATGCAAGATACGCTTCGTCGCACTGCACCAGGAACGTAGCCGTCATCGCGAAGTCTGCCCCTGCTGATCTGACGGCTAATTACCCGTAACAAACAATGACTTGATGCAAATGATCTCTCCTTACCGATCTGTTTAACTCTCTTATGCCGTACCCACGAAAGAGGAGTGACAACGTACAGTCCCAAAACAGTTGACCGGCTTTGCACAGGTCATAAGTTCCTTGCCCACAATGAGGCAGCCAACTACGCCTTCAAACAGGTGTGAAAGGAAAAATGTCCCCAAGAAAAAACTGTCCAGGGAACAAACGACCCTATTATTGTTAGATTCTAATCTCTGGCAATACAACTCCGTCATGGAACAACAGAAGCGGACACCTTTTACACGGGGACATTCTTTACTGTTACACCACAGCCTCAGCAACACTGTTCCCCTATTGGCAACACAACTGCAGGGCGCTCTCCTGAAGTTGCCTTACGGCTGTTACATTTTACCACGCGACAAATGGGATGTAACTTAATCCCGTGATGCGGCTATCTCATGTATATTTCATCCGCCTTCCAAGCATCTATATTCCGAACAAACATTTATCTTATTAATGTTGTACTACACAAATATTTACTGGGTTCTAGCTAACATGGCGGCGACCTGAGCAGTCAGTTGGGCGCATTTGATCATAAATGACACCACGCGTTATTACGATAGAACGGCAATTCTCGGGTAAGTGCTCAATTAATAACAACAACAGTTCTTCAGGGATTAGCTAATGCCAATTGCGATGAGACAATGAAGTCAATTCCGCGCTAGAAATATGAAAGTTGTATAAGTTATTTAATTCACAAAATGAAAATGGATCTTGATTTTCCCAAAGCGCGCCTTCATCATTGTTACACAGTGACGTGTTTTAGTTGGCCCCGACCTCTGTTGGGTCCTCTCGAGACAACCAAGATACAAACCTCATCAGATTAGTGGCAATATCGCCAACTGATGCCTTAATTATTATTCATGTCATTAGCTGAGGGCGCCAAGGTTTGCCACGCATGCGTGTTGTGTGTCACTTGAGACATAACGGGCGCCGATGTCGTAAAACGCAGTCCTGGCCAGTTAGCGTGGTAGCTGCCCGGGGACTCGGTTTTATTGGCAGGATGGCATTAAATATAAAAGTATTTTGTTGTTACGTTTCCCTTGCTGACGTGACTGCCCTTTGCGCCAACAAATTTTTATTTGATACCGCAAGTGTTCATGATAATGTGGAATTAATAGGATTAATCATCGGCCGCATAAATGAAACCAAATCATTAAAAACAAAGCCACATGCAGCATGAATCATCAACGGAAGAAAAAATATGTGATGAATTCAACCTCAGTAATTTTCAAGTATGCCCACAGCAAGAGAGGGTAGCGGAATCAAAAAGCTATCACAGTTCAGTTTTGCGCGGTGGAGTATTCGGCATGACATACATGTAAGCCATTTTCCAGTTCGGCAACCCTGGGCTGTTAATAAATTGCATCAACCAAGTTCGGCCTGATTTTCGAGTTCGCAAGAGACATTAGGGAGTTTTCGCAAAGCCCCCGAAACGCCAACGCGAACGCCAATCCCATTGTTCGGTGCCTCGAAGAGAACAGCGAACAATAGGATAGACGTTCGCGTCGGCGTTTCGGGTGCCTTGCGAAAACTCTCTAACAGAAATTCTCTTCTCGTAGTACTTTCCTCACACTCACAGAACTGTGAGTGTATGGCCAATACACACGCTCAACAAAAATTGGACAACAAAAATTGGACCAACAAGTTTGATTGTGTGTGACGGGAAAATTGGATGGAATAAATTCCATCCAACATGATTTTGCAGAATAGGTTTCGTCCTATTTTTGTTTGATCAAACTTGGAAATTTGATCGTGTGTATAGCGGAGCAGGATTTTTGTTGCGTGATTGACCCTATCAAGCCCAGTCATTCACTGCTAGTTTTTAGTACCCTGTCTATTATTGTCAGTGGGGATTGAATTTTATGACATCATCCTGTATACCTGGCAGCCATTTTTGTAAGAATGTTTGATGAACATGATTGATCGTGTGTGGCGGGGGTGCAAATTGGATCAAACATGTTTGACGAAAAAGTTGGACCAACATGTTGGATCGTGTGTACAGGCCATAAGGAAAGTACTACGAGAAGAGCGGTGATGATTCATAGGGCCAACTGCTGACTGTTTTATTCCATCATTCTGGGACACACTGTTTCGATCACGCATCAGCTGTCGTTCTGTACAGGAAGCACAAACAAAAAGTAGAGAATGAAAGAAGTAAAACCCACGAGACAGCTGCTCGTGTCGGTATGAATACACCAGTTCCCTGCTTTATGCGAAAATGTGAATCAATACAATCGAAGCACTAAAGGCCTTCCCATATCAACAGGATTCTCTAAGTCAATGGAGTCAGTGGCCTGTACACACGATCCAACATGTTGGTCCAACTTTTTCGTCAAACATGTTTGATCCAATTTGCACACCCGCCACACACGATCAATCATGTTCATCAAACATTCTTACAAAAATGGCTGCCAGGTATACAGGATGATGTCATAAAATTCAATCCCCACTGACAATAATAGACAGGGTACTAAAAACTAGCAGTGAATGGCTGGGCTTGATAGGGTCAATCACGCAACAAAAATCCTGCTCCGCTACACACGATCAAATTTCCAAGTTTGATCAAACAAAAATAGGACGAAACCTATTCTGCAAAATCATGTTGGATGGAATTTATTCCATCCAATTTTCCCGTCACACACAATCAAACTTGTTGGTCCAATTTTTGTTGTCCAATTTTTGTTGAGCGTGTGTATTGGCCATAACCCCCCGAATGCACAAAAACATTGCCAAACATCCGATTAGCATTTGAAGGAATAATGTGAGAACTAACTTGGTTAGTTTTAAAGCTTTTGGTGGCAATGACGCCAATTTGCTTTGGAGAGGACTTAAATTACCTGTATAGACAATGCGTACTGAAATTACTGCATGTAAAACTGGGTTGTGTCGACATCGGACAGGTTCCCTCCATATAAACCAACATCAATTATTGTGTTGGCATTCGTTACTCAGATTCAGAAATTAACCAATCGGATTTTAGATTTTGGTTCCTTTTTTACCCGAGTAAGGAATTGGCCTGGCCTGACATCTGACGTTAGTATGTGGAACTCCTCACTTACCCGCCCCAAGTACACTCCTTTCGCAGTGTCTTCTCACTCATACCTATCGTTCATAGACACTGCTTACAATGGCCCGATCCCCGCCGATTTACCACTAGAGGGCGTTTGCGTAACTAACGAAATACATGAAACATTTTCTGATTGGTTCACTGTCAGCGTCCTTGACAACCACGGCAGACTGGTCACTCGTCGGAAAGCATTTTATATGGGACAGTTGCATTATGACGTAGCACGACTAGTCTACAACAACAGCAATGGCTGCCCCCCGCCGTGTGTCCAGTATGCAGTGTCACTTTGCGCTTTTCAGTGTTTAGCTCGTGCCTTTTTTGTTTTGAAACATCGCTAAAGAAGTGGATAACGGCGCTCTATACGAGATTATTCTGTTTGTAGTGATTGATCTTGTTAAACAGGCCGAAGCTGGGAGCAACGCCGGCGCTGTTTCCCGCGCTATTTGGCCGCTGACTAGTGCTGCCACCATGCGGTAAATCGGCGGGGATCGGGCCATTGTAAGCAGTGTCTATGAACGATAGGTATGAGTGAGAAGACACTGCGAAAGGAGTGTAGCCCCAAGAAGAGGATGCAGACAATCCCCTCTACCAATATCCATGGATTACTCTGGTAAAGTCTGGTTCAACCTAGAGGTGGACCATTGGAATGCCAAGTGAGGAAATGGAACGTTCAATTTTGACCACAAGATTTTATTTACATGTACGCGGGACCCTTATGTAATGAAAACCACATGTTTATTATTAGGCACAGTCATCTGATTCATTACGCCATAACATGTAAGCGTAATTATGTCACTCTTGCCACACTCTAACCACAAACCACAAACTGCATTCCAATGGTCTACCTCTAGGTTGAACCAGACTTTACCCTTTGAGTGCTCTATGGTTTAACCCGGAGTTAATCTCAACTTGGGGGTTCTGGTTGGATTAACAGTTCAAGTTAATTCAAGGCTCAACAATGACTAATAACTGAGGTTTTGTTTTAAAAAATGAAAGTAGGTCTACTACGCTGTAGCCGATATCGCATTGCCGTCCGGAATCGATTCCACGAGGTGGGTTTAGGACACCTAGCGGAAGATCGTGGTACCAATTGTGTTTGGACGATTCGCCGAAACCGTGGCGTCGGTTTCAGCGAATCAGGGCTTGACATGTCATGCCTAGTAGGTCTATACATTGTATTTCATGGCAATCTCAAGTCGGCGTGATGAAAGAAGTGATGGTTCTTGCAGTGATAACTTTACTTTCTTCTGAGCTTGGGGGAATGACTGAAGCTAGGCGTAGGTCTTCTCAACAGGCGGTAAAACACCGTGACCGCCAGCATTCAGGGATTATCGCCTTTTTTGATTCATACAGTTTGACCTTGCCGAAACCATTACAGGATCTACTTGTAGCGATTCATGACGGCATTCGTTCTGCATTAGGCTTGATACGATGGTCTTTTGGCCAGGGAAATCACCCACGTCTAGAACGGAAACGGAAAATGATTGAGCGTGATTTAAGCAGAATGAAAGCCAATGCAGCCCTGCTACAACTGAAGTTGAAAACACTTGAAGAACATGAGTTATCCGGATTACCTCTCCATACCCTTGACAAACAACATGTAAACGAATTAATTCATACGATCCAAAAGCGAGAAGATGACTTAAAAGACATCGACGGAAAGATTCGAGAGCTCATTGAAGAAGCTGAAGACGAATTAAGCGAGTACTTTTTCCCAAGGTAAGTGATTAGTTTTTTAAAAAAACTCAGTCAGCAGGCCTACTGGTCCTATAGTTTATGTAATACTCAGTTTAGAGTTTAGAGTGAATATACTCTGTTGGTGAATTATGAGAAAATGGACGAGAGCGGACTCGAAAGGACCTTTGGGCGTGTATACGTTGAGCTGTTTTATTCGGCCCTGCAAACAATAGCTAAAGGTAAAACTCAAAGTTAAGGAACATTCTAGAATACGGCCCTCAATGTGCGTAAATTATTCTTCACTTATAGATGTATGCATACTAGTAGCCCCAATTATAGCGTTCATATTCACTCAATTATCTTTTGAAATTTTGACAGCGACGAGCTAGAAGGACTGATTCGGCAACTGGAGAAGACCCAGAGGTTGATCTCTGTAGAAATTTGCATCCTAAATGGCTGGGAATCGTTCCTGAGGCTGGATCTTTCGAGAAAGGAAATGGGTAGTTCAACACTGAAAGAGATTCTCTCTCACTGCCTATAAATTTAAGCCTAATTTTCATTTCTGTCCTAATTAGCAGTTTTCTGCTTTAGTGAATACCGATCATTCACATCTATGCACACAGGTTCTTGTGGTTCGATACTATACTAGGGGACCACAGGTCCTAACACACTTCACTGAGAATGTATTGTTTTTCTATACATTCTCAGTGAAGTGTGTTAGGACCTGTGGTCTCCTACATAGTATCGAACCACAAGAACCTGTGATCTATGGCCATCACGTAATATTCAGGCGCGGAAACCCAGTCTTATCTACTCTGCGGCAGATAGAAGTAGCCCTATTCTGGCGCCGACCGAGAAGACCATCACCACATTGATCACCAAGTACAGAGAGTAACTGTACTTTGGTTTATATTATGAATTACATGTACATGTGTGGTGGCCTAAAAGTTCTGCAGTTCAATATAATTTAGGCTGCCTATCAGTTTTTTTGCTATTATATACATAATCTTTATTCCTTCTAATAGAAAGATTAGTGTGTTAAAAGTTATAGGTGAATAGAAGTAGGGCCTTCATGAATATACGTACATGTATAATAACTGTAAATACAGAGTTATTGGAGCGTTAATTTCTGCGTTAATGCGTTGTCATTTTAGATCCCCCGAAGGTCCTCAATTCTTTTCGATGAAGTGACTGATCGGCGTTACACCTTCAATGAACCTAAAATTTTCTTCAGTCTATCTTTTATCATCTCTTTCCACACGCGTTTTGGCGCCGGGAAATTGGACGGCTCAATGAACAGAGAGATCTAAATAGTCCTTCAGACCATTATTTCCATAAGAAGGGGCAACAACCCCAAGCACATACTCGATCCTCGTGCGGTTCTTTTGAGCATCGACTGAAAGCTGAGGAGTAAAATGTAAATACAGTCCACGGCGTTAAGCGTTCGGATTCTGCAAGTGTCACATTTGACTTAGAAATTGAAGCCTCATGGTCCATCAAAGCATTCATGCTATAACCTCTGCAGAGTAGCCCTATTGTATTAACGCCGACGGAGACGCCGAACAATGGCCATCACCATACTGATCACCATGTACACATGTACTGTATGTACGTACGTACATAAAGTTATTGTACTTTGCTTTATTTATGGGACCACCGTACGATGTGACATCTGACGATAGCTGATGCAACCAGACTCTGTTACATCCGCAATAAAATACATGTCCGGAGTTTGTCTACAGACGATAAAAGAGGGCATTCTGTCCCGAAGATTCGCCGAATCGGACTATCCAGCGTACTGGAGAACTACTAGTATACTGTTCTTTGTGTGTTTTCAAGCTATATTAATGCGTGGGCCTTGCTTACAGATTTGACCGGTTGATGTAAGACAGGGGATAAGAACTTGCGAGCAGTCTTTCATATCAACATGTTGAAGGTAGTGATACAAGCTCTTTCTGTGGTAGCTCTTCTTCTGATGCAGACGGACGTGTGTAATGGTGAGGCAGATGGAGGCTCACAATATGACTGCCTGCAGCGTTCAGGTGTTTTCGGCAAGATAGCGTGCTACTTTGTAAACCTTGTAAAGAATACGGTTGTTACCATCCCTGAACCGTTACGTAGGTTATTTGAAAACACTATTTCTGCATGTAAAGCCGCCGTCCGATTTATACGATATATAGATTACGCAAGTCTTGATCGGAGGCAGCAAACACTTCAATATGAGTTCCACAAACTGAGAGCTGCTGAAGCCCTTTTAGATGAAACTATTGAGAAAGGTTTTCCCATCGTCTACAAGACCGCAGAAGATATCGGTTCCTTTGAGAAGTATGTCAATGGATTGATCTACATGTCCCAACAGCTCGTGGATGATTACAACAATCTTGAGGGCAAGGTTAGGAGGCTAATCAAAGATACAGAAGACGAATTGAGCGTGATTTAAGCAGAATGAAAGCCAATGCAGCCCTGCTACAACTGAAGTTGAAAACACTTGAAGAACATGAGTTATCCGGATTACCTCCCCATACCCTTGACAAACAACATGTAAACGAATTAATTCATACGATCCTAAAGCGAGAGAATGACTTGAACGACATCGACAGAAAGATTCGAGAGCTCATTGAAGAAGCTGAAGACGAATTAAGCGAGTACGTTTTCCCGAGGTAAGTGATTAGTTTTTAAAAACACTCAGTCAGCAGGCCTACTGGTCCTATATAGTTTATGTAATACTCAGTTCAGAGTTTAGAGTGAATATACTCTGTTGGTGAATTATGAGAAAATGGACGAGAGCGGACTCGAAAGGACTTTTGGGCGTGTATACGTTGAGCTGTTGTATTCGGCCCTGCAAACAATAGCTAAAGGTAAAACTCAAAGTTAAGGAACCTTCTAGAATACGGCCCTCAATGTGCGTAAATTATTCTTCACTTATAGATGTATGCATACTAGCCCCAATTATAGCGTTCATATTCACTCAATTATCTTTTGAAATTTTGACAGCGACGAGCTAGAAGGACTGATTCGGCAACTGGCGAAGACCCAGAGGTTGATCTCTGTAGAAATTTGCATCCTAAATGGCTGGGAATCGTTCCTGAGGCTGGATCCTACGGGAAAGGAAATGGGTAGTTCAACACTGAAAGAGATTCTCTCTCACTGCGACGATATTTAAGCCTAATTTGCATTTCTGTCCTACATGTAATTAGCAGTTTTCTGCTTTAGTGAATACCGATCATTCACATCTATGGCCATCACGTAATATTCAGGCACGGAAACCCAGTCTTATCTACTCTGAAGATAGAAGTACATGCAGCCCTATTGGCGCCGACCGAGAAGACCAATGCCTATCACCATATTGATCACACCAAGTACTGGAGTACAGAGAGTAATTGTACTTTGGTTTATAATATGAATTACATGTACATGTGTGGTGGCCTAAAAGTTCTGCAGTTCAATATAATTTAGGCTGCCTATCAGTTTTTTTGCTATTATATACATAATCTTTATTCCTTCTAATAGAAAGATTAGTTTGTTAAAAGTTATAGGTGAATAGAAGTAGGGCCTTCATGAATATACGTACATGTATAATAACTGTAAATACAGAATTATTGGAGCGTTAATTTCTGCGTTAATGCGTTGTCATTTTAGATCCCCCGAAGGTCCTCAATTCTTTTTGATGAAGTGACTGATCGGCGTTACACCTTCAATGAACCTAAAATTTTCTTCAGTCTGTCTTTTATCATCTCTTTCCACACGCGTTTTGGCGCCGGGAAATTGGACGGCTCAATGAACAGAGAGATCTAAATAGTCCTTCAGACCATTATTTCCATAAGAAGGGGCAACAACCCCAAGCACATACTCCTCGTGATCGTGATCATCGACTTTTGATCATCGACTGAAAGCTGAGGAGTAAAATGTAAATACAGTCCACGGCGCGTATTAAGCCTAGTTTATACTTCGACGCAAGACCATCGGCGTCCGACGCACGATCAAAATCTGTACGCCGACAAAAGCCTACTTGGGTCGGCGTCCAGATTTTGATCGCGCGTCGGACGCCGATGGTCGTGCGTCGAAGTATAAACTAGGCTTTAAGCGTTCGGATTCTGCTATAAGTGTCACATTTGACTTAGAAATTGAAGCCTCATGGTCCATCAAAGCATTCATGCTATAACCTCTGCAGAGTAGCCCTATTGTAACGCCGACGGAGACGCCGAACAATGGCCATCACCATACTGATCACCATGTACACATGTACTGTATGTACGTACGTACGTACGTACATACATGTAAAGTTATTGTACTTTGCTTTATTTATGGGACCACCGTACGATGTGACATCTGACGATAGCTGATGCAACCAGACTCTGTTACATCCGCAATAAAATACATGTCCGGAGTTTGTCTACAGACGATAAAAGAGGGCATTCTGTCCCGAAGATTCGCCGAATCGGACTATCCAGCGTACTGGAGAACTGCTAGAGTCTACTAGTATACTGTTCTTTGTGTGTTTTCAAGCTATATTAATGCGTGGGCCTTGCTTACAGATTTGACCGGTTGATCTAAGACAGGGGATAAGAACTTGCGAGCAGTCTTTCATATCAACATGCTGAAGGTAGTGATACAAGCTCTTTCTGTGGTACATGTAGCTCTTCTTCTGATGCAGACGGACGTGTGTAATGGTGAGGCAGATGGAGGCTCACAATATGACTGCCTGCAGCGTTCAGGTGTTTTCGGCAAGATAGCGTGCTACTTTGAAAACCTTGTAAAGAATACGGTTGTTACCATCCCTGAACCGTTACGTAGGTTATTTGAAAACACTATTTTTGCATGTAAAGCCGCCGTTTTTATACGATATATACATGTAGATTACGCAAGTCTTGATCGGAGGCAGCAAACACTTCAATATGAGTTCCACAAACTGAGAGCTGCTGAAGCCCTTTTAGATGACACTATTGAGAAAGGATTTCCCATCGTCTACAAGACCGCAGAAGATATCGGTTCCTTTGAGAAGTATGTCAATGGATTGATCTACATGTCCCAACAGCTCGTGGATGATTACAACAATCTTGAGGGCAAGGTTAGGAGACTAATCAAAGATACAGAAGACGAATTCAGCAAGGGCATCTTCTCGGGGTAAGTCTCGTGTGATTCTTTCGTAGGGCCTAGATTTAGCAGTTGTACTAGTAGGCCTACTGATTAGAACTCATCATTGGAAAGTTTGGCTATTCGTAGGCTACAAGGCTATTCGTGCTTTTGTAATGGGGACGATAGCCGACTTTTTCAATAGGTGTCACGAGTGGTTAAAACTACTAGTATTGAAATGAACAGACTGACATCTCCTGATCAATTTCCCACACAAAAGGCGTCCATTGTTTCGGCGTGCTGCCCTCTGCGTCGAGCTAGGATCCCCATTAGGAGTGTGCCTACCAGGACCGAATAATTATGATGCCGTTCATGGAGACTGAACAAAATACAAAAGAAGCAAGAAGAGAAGCATTAAATAAAGTTCATGTTGATTATTTCACTGATCTTACTCAGTGCTTCTTCGTTGCAGGCTGGCCGAGAGTATATTGCAGCTATTCGGCAGAGACAAAGAGGAGCCAGAAATATCGAGGTTGATTCAGCCACTCCTAGACATCTTGAAGTTGACTTCTAAAAAGATTTGCATTCTAAAAGGATGGGAATCGTTCCTGAGAGAAGCAATGAATCATGCAAGAATGAAAATGGATATGGGTGTAAAACTGCAGGACATCATCTCTCATTGCAACGATATCTGAACCTTTTTAGCATTTCCTGTCCACCACCTACTTGACTGCGACTCCACTCAAACGCCAAAGAAAATGATTCAGAGGAAATTCAGACGCAGGCTTCTGAATTCAACAGAAGAAGAAATCATCCTCCCACAGCAGTGGTTTTTCACCTCGCTCCTCTTCAAAGCACCCAACTTTTTGTGCAGGTGTGTGAAGTAGAAGGAGACCGCACTGTTAGAAATAACAGAAGATTTTACAGAAAATCTGTGCAGCAGAGTCCCCAGGACGGTTCTGTAAAATTACAGACCTGATCTGTAAAATTACAAACTTAACTAAATGTCAACAGAGATTTGACTGGAGGCTGACCAAATTATATTTTCATACTGCCCTCAGAAGGCATCATTATGGGATGTCCAATGGAGTCCAACCAA
>NMRB01000914.1:69282-101325 GCA_002633025.1 Notospermus geniculatus | reverse complement strand
CCCCCCCCCCCCCCAAAAAAAACCACAATTCCTCCATACTACCGCCCACGGGTACAATATGCTAGTGTGTATAATATTGGCCTATAAGTTCAGCAGGACAGTAGAATTTAGACTGCCTATCAACTTTAATTCTAGATGTATTATATCATAATTATCTCGATGGAAGACGTGTGCCTAATGTAGCCTTACCAAATAAATTCAAAGTGAGGAAACTGAAAATTCTACGTTTGGTAAGTTCGCCGATCATTTTAAAAGCATTCAGCCAAGAAAATTACGACCACCGTACGATGTGACATCTGACGATAGCTGATGCAACCAGACTGTGTAACATCCACAGTATGTACGGAGTTTGTCTACAGACGATAAAAGAGGGCATTCTGTCCCGAAGATTCGCCGAATCCGGGATAACTGCTATACTGTCCGTTGTGTGCATTTTCAATCTCTGTTTAAATGCGCCTTGGTTGGAGATTTGACCGGTTGATCCAAGACGGGATAAGAACTTGAGAGCAGTCTTTCATAGGCCTATCAACATGTTGAAGGTAATGATACAAGCTCTTTCTGTGGTAGCTCTTCTTCTGATGCAGACGGACGTGTGTAATGGTGAGGCAGATGGAGGCTCACAATATGACTGCCTGCAGCGTTCAGGTTTTTTCGGCAAGATAGCGTGCTACTTTGTAAACCTTGTAAAGAATACGGTTGTTACCATCCCTGAACCGTTACGTAGGTTATTTGAAAACACTATTTCTGCATGTAAAGCCGCCGTCCGATTTATACGACATATAGATTACGCAAGTCTTGATCGGAGACAGCAAACACTTCAATATGAGTTCCACAAACTGAGAGCTGCTGAAGCCCTTTTAGATGACACTATTGAGAAAGGATTTCCCATCGTCTACAANACGAGGATTTAAATTAGTCCGTGTGCGCTTTACAATATGTGATAGAAACGATATTTAGGATATTTCTGTCCTAATTAGCAGTTTTCTGCTTACGAGTGAATACCGACGACTCACATCTATGGCCATCATGTAATATTCAGGCGAAACCCACTCTTATCAAATCTGAAGAGATTGTAATGCCGACGGAGACGACCAATGCCTATTACAATATTGATCACCATGTACAGAAAGTACTGTACTTTGGATTATACAGACGAATATTAGATGTATGTAGGCCTAGAATGTTCAGCAGTTCAATAGAATTTAGGCTGCCTATCATTTTTTTCTATTATGTTTAAACATCATTGTATGTCTTTATTCCTCCTCCATAGAAGATCAGTGTGCTAAAAGTTTGAATGTGGCCTATTAACTGTAAATACTAGAGTTATTGGAGTGTTAAATATGGACGTACAATGCGTTGTCACTTTATATTATTATTATTATTATTATTATTATTATTATTATTATTATTATTATTATTATTATTATTATTATTATTATTATTATTATTACTATTATTATTATTATTATTATTATTAGACCAACACATTTACAAGAGTTTGTTTACAATATAGTATAACGATGGCCAGGACACAATTGCCATTGCCATTAACACACCTGCCATTCGTACAATGAGCTGTCATCAATGGGGACCCTCGCCCACTGCCTCAATAGGTTCACTGGTGGTTAAAACCATTGAAATGAAACTGACATCCCCGTTCTGATCAATCCCCCACAGAAAGGGCGTCCATTGGAGTACATATGTTGGACCGGCTCTCGGTGTGCTGCCCTCTATCGTAGCTATTAAATCCGCCGCAATGCCTAGCTGCTTAGTCAGTACAAGCATAATAATAGGGAGTTTGAGATCAGCAACTTATCACGGATCCTTATACGTATACGGATAGATTTCTGTAGAATGAGGCCAAATTTTGTGTACATTTCGATCCGTATACGTATAAGGATCCGTGATAAGTTGCTGATCTCAAACTCCCTATTAAAGCTGACGTGAACGAACAAAAAGCCCTCATGCGACGAGCAAGAGAATAGGAGCAGTCAGCCGCGCATAATAGGGAGGTTTCGCAAGCGCCCGGATAGGCCACACGACGACGTTTATCTATTGTTTGGGGAAACTCACACAATAGATAAACGTCGTCGTAGGGCCTAACCGGGGACTTGCCAAACCTCCCTATTGCCAACAGATGGCAGCAAAGTCTTAGCGGACCAATGTACAGGAAAATCTACGTGATTGCTGCTCGATCGATAATGACTGGGTCCGCTAGATGCATTGAATTGGGCCTTAGTGACACCTAGTGGTCAACTCGCTAACGCTCCTATTGCAAACGCCCAGCAAACGCCTCAAATGAAGGCTCAGAACATGATAGACCCCACGAGGCCAGGAGGGCGCCACCTTATTTCGTCTTCGAGCTGTCATGGTGTCAACATCCGCTGGTGAGCTCCTGCTGAACACTTTTTTTGAAAGAAAACAGTTTGGCCCAGCGGGGAATCGAACCCGCGCCTTGTTATCTCTGTTCCACCGTCTTCCCCATTCGGCCACCGAACTAACTTGTTGGAAGATTTAAGCGTTTTCTCGTATTCGTAGTATTGTTACGGAGATCGACGGCCTACGTCTATGACAAACACAAATCTTGGGTCATATGAGTAAAGACTAGCAAATGCTTTTACTTGGATTTTGCAGTACAAATGCACTACGGTATCCTGTACAAATCTGAAGTAAAAGCATTTGCTAGATTTTATTCATATCACCCATTGTCTATGTCAGCTGCTCGCTTATGAATTTTTGGTGTTATGTAGTGCAGTGTAGATCTAACCATGGCTTATGACGCGAATATGATTTGGGGAGGACTTAAATTGCCTGTTACAGTAGGCCTATAGACAATGCGTACTGAAATTACTGCATGTAAAACTGCGTTGTGTCTAGATCTGACAGGTTCTCCCGCCATAAACCAACCTCAATTATTGTGTTGGCATTCGTTACTCAGATTCAGAAATTAACCAATCAGATTTTAGATTTAGGTCCCTTTTTTTACCCGAGTAAGGAACTTCAAAGTAATAGGAGCTGTCAGCGAGTTGACCAATAGGTGTCACTACGGCCCAATCGCGGTCCCTAAATGTTGCCACTGCTGATCGAGCAGCAATCACGTAGATTTTCCTGTACATTGGTCCGCTAGAACTTTGCTGCCATCTGTTGGCAATATGCGCTGCTGCCTGCTCCTGTTGAATCTCCTGACAGCTCACAAAATGCGACATGACAACGACTTCCATGACTCATCAAAATTATAGGACGCGACGTCTGGCGGTAGCAGTGCAACTTACCCGCCTCAAGAAGAGAAACTAATAGTGAATCATAGGAAAGTATTTTGGGAAATCCCCTGTACTCCAGAGGCAATATTACAGAGTGCCATTGTCTGGAATTCGCTGAAACCGACTCGGCGAATCAAGGTATAACAAGTCATAGTAGATTATTCATTAGGGCTGCCAAAACTGATGGACGAAGCCTGCGTATCTGTATGTTTTTGGAGTATTTTTCACGCACATCTTCATGTCAATATGATCAAGGGAGTGGTATTGGTTCTTGCAATGATAACTCTGCTTTCTTCCGAGCTTGGGGGAATGACTGAAGCAAGGCGTCGGTCTTCTCAACAGACGGACCAGTCTCATGCTGTAAAACACCGTGACCGCCAGCCTTCAGGAATTATCGCCAATGTAGTCCACGTGGCCGGGAAGATGATGAAGAATATTGGTAACAGTTTGACGATTGATTCCATCCCGAAACCCTTACTTGACCTACTTACCCCGATTCATGGAGGCATCCTTTCTTCATTACAAGCTTCTGTAGGCATGATACGTTGGTCTTTGGGCTCGGCAGCTCACCCACGTCTCGAACGGAAATGGAAAATGATTGAGTTTGATTTTCACAAACTGAAAGCCAGTGAATTTTTACTACAATCGGGATTTAAAATACTTCTTCATGAGTCATCCGGATTACCTCCCCATGCCCTTGACAAACACGTGAACGAATTAATTCATACGATCCAAAAGCTGGGGAATGACTTCACCGACATTGACAGAAAGATTCGTGACCTCATTGAAGAAACTGAAGACGAATTAAGCCAGTACTTGTTACCATGGTAAGTTTTTTGTTTTTAACAGTCAGCAGGACTATCCTACCTAATATCTAACTCAGTTTTATTGTTCAGTAAATAATGTATGTACTTCAGTGAGTGAGAGAAATGGATGAAAAGGAATCGAAAGGACTTCGGCATGCGTATAAATAACCGTATTCTTCTCGTCATGTATCGTACTAGTCCCATCATGGACAGTGCTGCCGAAAATGACCCCTTTTCCCGCGAAAATTGGAACGAGCATGCGGTATGGTTGACCCCTGAGTGAGGGGGCCGGGAATCGAAAAGACTTCGGCATGCTTATAAATTATTCTTCACGTCATGTATCGTACTAGTCCAAAGAAGAAAGCACAAAAATTGACACACAAGGTGGTAAATATCAAGAAGTCAACTTCCAGAACTTGCGAATTTGCCCGAGGAAGACCCCAACCGGGGTCTTCCTCGGGCACTCAGTTGGAGAGACCAGAAAAGACTGAGCTGAATCCCTATCGTATATACTAGTCCCATGGATATTTGAATGCATCTTTTGATATTTTGACAGCGACAAGCTAGAAGGACTGATTCGACAACTGGAGGAGACCCAGAAGTCGACCTCGAAAAAAATGTGTATCCTAAATGGCTGGGAATCGTTCCTGAGGCTGGCCCTGAACCATTCGAGAATGAACAAGGAAGTGGGTAGTTCAACACTGGACGAGGTTCTCTCTTATTGCAACGATATCTAACCCTAAATTCGCCTTTATCTGTCTTATTCGTTTTCTGTTTGATAGTGAATACTGACCATTCTCATCTAAATATCACTCGCTCCAGCACAATTAGCTGCAAACGAGGAAAGAGTTAACGGCTTTAGAACGCAATAGCAGTAATATATTTTTGCAGGTTGACAATAGTAGGCTCTCGTGGACAGCAGTGATAATAGCTGAGTAAACTTATCACTTGTGTGATAGGCCTAAGCGCCTGGTTTTGTTGGTGCGGGTCACAAATAGCTATCACCTATTCAGACGAAATCGACTCTTATCAACTCTGCAGACAAGTAGGAAGGCCCCCTGGCCTTGTAAAGCCGACGGAGACGACCAATGCCTATCACCAGTCCATATTGATCACCAGGCACATGTTATTTAGTTTGTACATTATACATGTATCGTGTGTAGTTATTATGAGGCATGTAGTTCAGCAGTTCAATAAAATATAGGCTGCCTACTATCAATTTTTTTTTCTATTATATCATAATCATCGCGATAGAAGATGTAGCCTACATGTAGGCCTACATGTACGATACTGACTAAACTCACGGTGAGGAAACGTGAAAATTCTTCGAATGTTAAATTGGCCAAGCATTTTGAAAGTACTGAGCCAAGACAATTACGACCACCGTACGACCTGACACCTGACGATAGCTAATGCAACAAGACTGTGTTGCATCCGCAATAAAATACATGTGCGGAGTTTGTCTACAGACGATAAAAGAGGGCATTCTGTCCCGAAGATTCGTCGAATCCGGGATAACTACTGTCCGTTGTGTGCATTTTCAATCTCTATTTAATGCATGCGCCTTGTTGGTTGGAGATTTGACCGGTTGATCCGAGACTGGGGTAAGAACTTGAGAACAGTCTTTATATCAACATGTTGAAGGTAGTGACACAAGCTCTTTCTGTGGTAGCTCTTCTTCTGATGCAGACGGACGTGTGTAATGCTGAGGCAGATGGAGGCTCACAATATGACTGCCTGCAGCGTTCAGGTGTTTTCGGCAAGATAGCGTGCTACTTTGTAAACCTTGTAAAGAATACGGTTGTTACCATTCCTGGCCCGTTACGTAGGTTATTTGAAAACACTATTTCTGCATGTAAAGCGGCCGTCCGATTTATACGACATATAGATTACGCAAGTCTTGATCGGAGGCAGCAAACACTTCAATATGAGTTCCACAAACTGAGAGCTGCTGAAGCCCTTTTAGATGACACTATTGAGAAAGGATTTCCCATCGTCTACAAGACCGCAGAAGATATCGGTTCCTTTGAGAACTATGTCAATGGATTGATCTACATGTCCCAGCAGCTCGTGGATGATTACAACAATCTTGAGGGCAAGGTTAGGAGACTAATCAAAGATACAGAAGACGAATTCAGCAAGGGCATCTTCTCGGGGTAAGTCTCGTGTGATTCTTTCGTAGGGCCTAGATTTAGCAGTTGTAGTAGGAGGCCTACTGATTAGAACTCATCATTGGAAAGGTTGGCTATTCGTAGGCTACAAGGTATAGGCTATTCGTGCTTTTGTAATGGGGACGATAGCCGACTTTTTCAATAGGTGTCACGAGTGGTTAAAACTACTAGTATTGAAATGAACAGACTGACATCTCCTGATCAATTTCCCACACAAAAGGCGTCCATTGTTTCGGTGTGCTGCCCTCTGTCGAGCTAGGATCCCCATTAGGATTGTGCCTACCAGGACCGAATATGGTGCCGTTCATGGAGACTGAACAAGATACAAAAGAAGCAAGAAGAGAAGCATTAAATAAGTTGATGTTGATTATTTCACTGATCTTACTCAGTGCTTCTTCGTTGCAGGCTGGCCGAGAGTATATTGCAGCTATTCGGCAGAGACAAAGAGGAGCCAGAAATATCGAAGTTGATTCAGCCACTCCTAGACATCTTGAAGTTGACTTCTAAAAAGATTTGCATTCTAAAAGGATGGGAACCGTTCCTGAGAGAAGCAATGAATCATGCAAGAATGAAAATGGATATGGGTATAAAACTGCAGGACATCATCTCTCATTGCAACGATATCTGAAACTTTTTAGCATTTCCTGTCCACCACCTACTTGACTGCGTCTCCACTAAAACGCCAAAGAAAATGATTCAGAGGAAATTCGGACGCAGGCTTCTGAATTCAAGAGAAGAAGAAATCATCCTCCCACAGCAGTGGTTTTTCACCTCGCTCCTCTTCAAAGCACCCAACGTTTTGTGCAGGTGTGTGAAGTAGAACGAGACCGAAGCCCTGCTGTGGAAGGCTGAGGAGAAATAGGCCGACATGTACACCGATTATTCTAAAGCTAGGAATCTGCTTTACGACTTGCGTTGCAAGGAACTGATACCGGTCGCCGACTGAAATTGATAACATCTTCGCCAGTGGTGGAAATCACACACTGCTGATATCGACTCACTTATTGACTTTGTATATGGGAGATTTGTATCAACGTTTTTAATATGGCCACACGTGTATGATACGACGCAATTGAATATCACTTCGCGGAATCGTACATCTAAACCATCAATGGCAACCAATATGGTTGGAATTAGTCTTCGACAGCGGTGCTCTTGGTGTTCGTGATGGTAAGGACGTAGCCTATGGGCTTTTGGAGAATGATTTCCTCAGTTGAATAATGAGACTGTCGCCGTAGAAAAATATCGGCGGTCACTGGTAGAGACGCGTTACCCAGAAAACAGACGAGAATACGATGAAAGCGGCTGGTAACGCTATTCGCGAGATGGTATCAATTCTGTGAGCAGCACACAAATAGGAGTCATTCGCTGTCGTCGTTGGTGCTTCAGGAATCCCCTGAAATTAAAAGAGACTTCATCACTCGCAGAGCTAAAGAAGAAACTTTGAGACCACCCTGAATGTCATGCATCAAGAGGTTTTCCACGGGACATTTGATTTCCTAAATTTTCAACTTAAAGATAATATATCACGGATATTTTCGAGGGCCACGCAATTCATTGTTTATTTACATTTTGTTTGTTTATGTCCAGACTTTATTTGTCGTATGAGTAATTTGTTGGTGGCATGCCCTTCTAGAAATTCTGTTGATTCCAAAGGTATTCATTTTGGTGGGTTGCATGTCCCAAAAGTCCAAAATAACATAATGTAAACATCCATGTTTACAAACATTGAATGTAAACAATGAAGTCGTGATACATGTACATTATCTTTAATATTGTCAATTTTTGATGTGTACATGTTTGTCATTCTACCCTCAATTCACACTGTAACGTTTATCTCTGCACCCGGCCTGCCCAAACAATAACTTTTATACTGTTTTCATGATAGCCTCGACTCTTTGCAGTTCGTGCACTCTTTTTGCCTCATGTTATTGTCTGCTTACTCTACTACCAACTATATGTAACTTTATGGGAGAGCAGCCTAACGTGCATCACAGTTAGGCAGCGCCAACTAAATAAAATTCATTAGATAATAAATCGGCGATTTTGTGATACATGTGTACTCCAGTTGATGCACTTACCTCTTTTTTCCTATTTGCTGTGTTTTCTATCATTTGTCTACTCTTCCCTAAGAGGTGAGATATCACCAATGTTTCCAACATTGTCACCAAAAGAAACAGGAAACATGCGCCTTCCCAGATATCGAGTGACGTAGCAGTGGATAACCTGGCGTCGGCAGACCTATTGAACACCACTACAGCATGTGTACACAGCATGATGGAGACCACTACTAGGTAACAATACCGCCCAAGTAGGGCGTTTTCTGTAATCCAAAACGAGGCAAATGACATGGTGACAAAGACCAACGGTCCAAGGAGGCAGAGGAGGAACGCAGAGTTTTGGTGTTTCATGATAAACGAGAAATGCAGCTCGGAGTATTTTTCACCTGAAACGAGGATTTAAATTAGTGCATGAATTTCTGTCGCTCGGACAAAATGGGCAGTTATGATGTAATGAGCTAATTAAAGATTAAAAGCAGGTTGTAAATCACCATGACGACTGATGTGACAAAGAATCCACCATTTTCAGGAAGAGAAAATACCAATGTTTTCATAAAATGGTGTCTTCAAGGGTTCTGGGCACACCGACTGATCCTTTCTTGACGAAAAAGGACAGGTAACATTCACATTTTTGCGCAGGCCCTTCTCCTTCTCGTTGCCAGTAGGCAATGACGTACCGGTACGTGAAAGCAATAGATCGATTATAGAGATATTTTAGGGTATCGGTATGTATTTTGTTTGGTTTCATGGTCAGGATAATGTGCGATGCAATCAGTCTGTTGAAAAGGCCAGATATCATGAGCTAACTAAAGATTAAAAGCAGGTTGTAAATCACCATGATGGCTGATAAGGTAAAGGAAGTACCATTTTCAGGAGGATAAAATACCAATGTTTTCATTTAGTGGTGTCTTCAAGGGTTCTGGGTACATCGACTGATCCTTTCTTGACAAAAAAGGAGAGGCAACATTCACAATTTTTACACACGCTCTTCTCCTTATCGTTTCCGTTGCACAATGACGTACACAAAAACAATATGTCGACTGTAGAGACATTTTAGGG
This sequence comes from Notospermus geniculatus, assembly GCA_002633025.1. NCBI lineage: Eukaryota > Metazoa > Nemertea > Pilidiophora > Heteronemertea > Lineidae > Notospermus > Notospermus geniculatus. The sequence goes on along the minus strand of NMRB01000914.1, from coordinate 91,969 downwards.
TATCATCGATGTGCATTTTATTGTGTCATCGCCAGGGTGATGTGCATCGCCGTGTGAAAAGGCCAGATGTTTTGTGCAAATTAAAGATTAAAAGCAGGTTGTAAATCACCATGACGGCTGATATGGTTTAAAAAAACTACCATTTTCAGGAAGAGGAAATACCAATGTTTTCATAAAATGGTGTCTTCAAGGGTTCTGGGTACACCAACTGACCCTTCCTTGACAAAAAAGGAGAGGCAACATTCAAAATGTTTTCCTCTTATCTTTTTCTTTATCGTTTCCGATACGCAACAAAGTATTCGCCAACCTACCATTCAAAGTTTCGACGATTTCTTGAGAAATCTCTTTTTTTCCCAGCGTAAACCCGGGAATCGTTATCTCTGGATCCCACCGCACAGCATCTGATGTCCAATTGAGCAAAAGTTGGTCTACTGGGTACGATTCTGTAAACAAAGTCAAGGGTATACATTTACATGTCGAATAACTTATTCTAACTGCCTGACTTTTTCACAAATCTGTGTCATTACAAACGCTGTGGAACTGAGAGGCATGCAACACGGCTATCACCATGCCCCAAAGTCAAACCCAAGAATTTCTTTATCAAATAAGCGTGCGAGAGACTCACCCGACCGTATCCTCAGTTTGCATATGTTACTATCGAGTGGGAAGGTCCCCGAGTAGGTCTGATATTTGGCGGTTACAACAATCCTGCAAAAATTGGTTTGCCTAGCTAGGAATCCACTGCTGATTTCCTGCGTTGCGACTTGCTTTGCAACCTGCTGCCTGCGATTGAATACGATCGCAAGGAACTGATACACCTGTCGCCGACCGATTGCCGACTGAAACTGACCACATCTTCGCCATTGGTGGAAATCACGTCTAGCGAGTCCACTACGGCGATCGAATGCCCAGTTGCAACGCCACCCTGCAGTTGCAAAGCAAGTCGCAACGCAAAATCAATGGTGGATTCCTAGCTTTAGAATTCATTGGTTTGCTATGCTGGCCACATGACGACAGTACCGGGATTCGAACCCACGTCTCCTTATGTGGAGACGTAGGTTCGAATCCCGGTACTGTCGTGGCTTTAGAATGACACATTGGACTACAGTCTTGTGTATACTCAAATGATGATAGATGTTTTTGTCAGATTGCTACCCAAGTCGAAAAAAAGCCCCTTGTTCACGCTCTGAAAAGGGTCCAAAAGGTTCTTTGCTGCTGCAACGCCGAGGAACCTTTTGAAACTTTTCCTTCAGAATTCTCTGGCTTCACACTTGAATTTGAGTGTAAAGGTTCATTGTCAATTGTCTATTACAATGTTTCTTTCGAGCAGGAACTGCTGATTTTTTTTGTATAGTATGCAGCCTCACCTCCTAGTTGCCGACACATTCCCTGTTGTCCTCAGCCGCACACTGTAACCTGCTGTATTTTCGAACTCCTTCGCAGCATGGAACATGGTATCCGGCATCCACAGACGGTGATACAGCTCTTTAATGACGATTTCATCGAAGCTATCAGAATACTCGAGCCGTTGGTCATTCCATGTTTCTGTCAGAGTTACACTCAAGCTCACCTAAAATTGAATTATATCCGTTCAGCAAGAACTCCCATAAAATGATAGGCTCATTTTTATGGGCTATTCGATCTGCAAAAGACGTTACAAATTAAAGTCATGATCTCCAGTCGTTGTGATGTGATCTGGAGGTGTAGGTGAGAAAGACGTTGGGTGGCGCTGAAGTCGTTGGAGTCGCAGCAGATTAAAACTTAATAAACTCTTCTGATTTTGTAACGTCTTTTCGACACCAGCGCGCGCCACTACCCAGTCTTTCTCATCTACGATTCGTTGTCACATCACAACGTTACTTTGTAACGTCTTTTTGGGGTTATAACCGCCCTTACGTTGTCCCGAAATTGGTTGGTGAAAATTAAGGAGTTCATTGTAAAAAGTTTGGTGATTGTCTGTCCAACAGTTGGTGAACAGAAGTCTAAAAATGGTTTCCTATTGAGCAAGTTTGAACAGTTCCTGTAGATCATTTTCAAGTGAGGTAAAATTAAGGGAATTTGTCATTAAAATCATGTTTAGTTCGTTTTCTCACCGTTTTGCTTCTTTCGTGTAGTTCAATGTCATGGACGATGGCATTGGCCAAGATAACATCGGTGTCGTACCCTACAGGATGAAATTTGAAACGCATGGATGATTTGTGGTCCAAGACAAGAAATGTAAAATCGAAAGCTTCTTATATGTGATAGCCAGGACCGCCAATGAACAACAGTCGACATGCGACGTGCACCATTCGAATCGACCAATGATAAGAGCGGTAACATTACCGACAGACCTTTCCAACAAAGATGGTGGCCAACAAGTTCGCCCACATGACGTCGGGCCATTCACTGTCCAAGCATCCTCTCAGACAATTATTTTACCCAAAACCCTTGTGCTAAAGGCCCGCTTGATCAGCTTAGCGTGCCTGCGGCCACTGAATGAACGCTTCTGACGTCATATGGCGAGAACTGTTACGCCGCCATCTTTATTGGAAAGGTAATGTAGTCGTGATTCCTCAGCTATGGCGACGCAGCCGTAGTGAGAAAGGGGTGATCTGGTTGGAGCACAAGCCTGGGAATTCGGTGCCGTCAATAGGACAGGGCAGATTGTTCCGTGCTTTATAAATTGCCGATCATTTGGATGATTGGCTTGGTTTCAGCGCTACTGTTGCAATTTCATGAACTTTGCTACCGGTAGATAACGCCGAAAAATAGTCATAATTGGAGAGGGTACAATGGGAAAATATGGCTTATTACACAATTAGAACAATGGAGAATATAGGCTAATTTCGTTTTTCACACCGTCATGTAGGAGACTGCATACCTTAGCGTTTGAGAAACAGATTTATACATGTAACTTGTTCAGCATTTTCTGCCAGTGCCAGATCTAATAGATGAAATTCATCTAACTGCCGATGACATATATAGGCCTACATATTTTGGCGTGTGAGCTTATATCATTAGATGTAATACTCACCGAATAAAGGCCTAACCCGTTTGTCGTAGCCACTCAACAGTTTTTCCAGTGATGTTGTTCTATGAATAAGAAAAGAACAGACTGGGTATGTATTCAGAGACGAATTCGTTGATTTGCAGACAATGTAAATTGTCTATACATGCAGACAATCCACAGGGGGAAAACTACCTTTTCGGGATTCGCTACATGAGAAAAGCGAAGTCTTTACATGTACATGTACTGTACACACTGACTTTGCTGATCTATGCGAATGGGAATCCCCCCGTACTAGAATACCGTTACAGGTTATGAAAGGTTAATTGCAGGGCAATGAGGTGCCAAATGGCAAATTTTTATGATGAGAAGAAACTGGCCCAGGGTAGTTATCAAAAAAAAAGGTTAATTGAAATTGTCACTCTTAACGAACGTTAAATGAACCAAATTGGCTCCCCAATTACTGCTACTGGTCACGAAAGTGAAAAACACGCGAGAAGTTATCTTGAACAGGTGAGAACAGATATAAGGAGTATTGAGCTAAAGAAGTCTACCATCAATAACTGTCAAGAGGCAGCTTGTAGGCCACCCCGAACCAAAGGCTAATACATTTGTGTGTGCAAAAGTATAGTCGGTCAGTAAAAACAGCATACCGTCTGTAACTTTAGTCTTTACTGTGTTTTTGTGGGCAAATTAAGTTGATAGTTATACTACGGTCGCCAAAACTCAATATGATGCTGGGAATTCGTTCTGATCGAAGATTGTGACTCGTTGCACTAACATTGGCTGGTTTTTGCGTTCAGCACTCTTGAGGAACAACATCATGGCACGAGGCCAATAAACTACACGAATTATTTCCTCTTCTCCATATTTCTTACGCATTTAAAAACCGTAGCACCTTTCCAAAATAGAAAAACATTAAGAAGAAATTTCGAATGGCAGCAAACATACAGAAGATATACATGTAATGTACACTTACATGTACATTATTCAAAAAATAGGGAGGTTTCGCGAGCGCCCGGTTAGGCCATACGACGACGTTTATCATTCTATTGTGTGGGTATACCCACACAATAGATAAACGTCGTCGTAGGGCCTAACCGGGCGCTTGCGAAACCTCCCTAATATTACCTGGAAACGTTTTTTATGATTTTTTTTTCATTTTGTTTTCCGCGCGATGGTAAAGCTAGAAAAACTGCAGACGAGGTAAGCATGGTAAGAGTAATGTGTATCAGTACATGAACTTTGAGAACTCACGAGCAGTTAAATGAGTATTTGTGTTCCATTATTTTTTTTGTTATGTACCGTACATGTAATTTATTGCAACATTGGAGGCACCTTTGTTCAGGTTCCTTCGGCAGCCATTCAACTGATTCTCGTCGTAATTCAAAGCAGCCAGCAAAAAAAATATGAGTAGGCCTACATATACTTCGCGATATGTTTGGAATGTTACTTTTCCGTTCAGTTTTCGCAGTTTTCTAAACAACAGGAGATTTTAAGTTGTGTTCCAACGGTGAAGAGAAAAACAAACTTGTTCGCCTGTTTCTGATGAGGATTGGTAAAAACATCAACAGAGAACAAAAACAGCGTTCTCGAATTCTTTCAGAAACATGAGCAAACAGATGTAGTTCTGTGAATGGTTCAGCTTGTTTTGAGCATCAAATGACACCTGGGAAAGACAAACAACATTTTATGCTACATGTCATGCATGTATACCTTGCATATGATACGTGGTCATTGCGAATGAAACAGCAGCTCACCGGTGAGGACTTACAGTCCAATATACTCTAAACTCCCATTTACCTGTCCCATTCCTGAACTCGGAAAAAAATGACTAACTCCTAAGTTGAAGAATGGGGGGGGGGGTGATATGGTCAGAAACAGTAATGTCTTGTCCACTTACTTGTCCCACGCCCGAACCTGGCAAAGAATGACAGCGTGCGATATCTTCAACTTAGGATTTGGTAATTTTTTCCGATTTCAGGAATGGGAGAGGTAAGTGAGAGTTTAGAGTAGTATGTTTCTTTTTAATAACTACTTCTGTGTTTTACCGGCGCCATCTTACCTTGGGTGCATTCAGAGTCAATCGTCATTCCAAATCAGCATACAAAAATTCGGGCCGTTCGGAGAGACCGGTGTTCGAGAAATTGCAAGTCCTGACTTAGACTTCAGGGGGACTTAGATTCCTATCACACCGTGCTATAACCCAAAATGTCAGTCGGTAGAATATTTCATAGGCATAAGTCAATTTCAACGTATGTTTTTCTTACATTTTGCTTTGACTTGGTTGGCATACAAACGCACATGCTATGTGCAGTAGGCCTACATAGACAACCAAAAACTGAGTTTTTTATTCACCGATTATTGCAATCATGCTTCAAGTAGATTAGGCCTATTGGGTAATTATAACAGAAATGCTTCGCTTAAACAACATTTCCCATATCTCGATATGGTATAATATATTTTGATAATAAGTAGATTATTTGCAGAATGTTAGTGAAAATAAAAAATTTAAAAACAGATGAATATTTCGATTGGGCTCATGAAAATTATCCACCATTGTTACTCATATTTACTAGCTTTTGTTTTCAAGAATATATCATTCGTGATTGCTGTTCATGAAAAAATGCACGATTGCTGTTTTCGTCAGCATTACTGTGTTCGTGAACGTTATTTGCGATTGCTGTTCAAAAAATGTTCAAATACATTTACAAACCTCCTGTAATTGAAGGTTCTATTGATTGAGATAAAAAGAGATTCACAGGGCAGTGGAACAGTTGGTCAATGCACCATCACCGCATAAAGGAACAGGCCTCCTGAGATGTTACGTAGTCAAAAATCATGAAAATTGTCAAAACAAGTACATATACATGTAGCCTTAGCATCGAAAATGTTAATACTCACATTTGTGAATCTCCAAGAATAAGAGTAAATCCAATGAAGAAATTCAGGATTATGTGAATGAGAACGCGATGATCAGCCATCCTACTCGATAAGAGAGTAGTCTCACTCTCTCGCTCGGTTAGTTCATTGTATATTAAATGGTCCGGCTATGCTCATTTCCTAATTACATTGTTAACAGCCTCTGTCTCTTTCGATAAAACGAAACGTAACAAACAATCGAGCGTTCGCTCCGATCTGCTGCGATACACATTGTTGTTGCACAACTTAGCATACGGGTCTATTGATGACGAATCCTTCAATAACTCAATTTAATGTATTACGTAACAATTGCGAAAAAGAGAGAGTACGCACTCACCACAGTTGCAGTTTTCTCGGCAACGATCGAATGGGAAAAACTACTTCCTATCATTATACATGTAGTTTTTCGTGAGCAAAAGATGTGTTGGAATGTAAATTCTGAAAGCTCTGAACAATGGTGAGCTAATCAGCAACATCGTCGAGACTTCGTAACATAGGTATTGTTGAAGCTATGTTGCACAGACAGGATTTGTTGAACTGAAAAAGCATTTTTCCTCGATAATGTAATTCGTAATAATGATGATAAGTATTGTTTTCTAATAGATACGTCACTTCCACTTGTGTAATTGGTGTGATCTAAATGTTATATTGAATTAGATGTTTGTGTGGCATCAATCAATGTCACGTCGTGTGAAAATGATGAAGATGGCGTTGATATTTAATCCCATTTGCCAGCCTGATTACGCTTTGTGAGTGAAGCCGAATGTCCTTTAAGGCCAGAAACCTCGATATAGCGGTTTCCTACGCTTTCCGTGCGGTTTCCACGACATGCATCGTAGTGGGGGTTAGGCCTAGTTTCTATCCGAAAGGCGACGCTGCGATCGCACGACCAATACCGATAAAAACCATACACCGGTACTTCGGGACGAAAATTGACGCAAGGACCAAAGTCGACGCCGGTCCAAGAGTCGTAGGCTAACGCTGTTTGGAAATATTTGGTGGCGAGGCTTGTAGGCTACGTTCTCCACATGATAAGGACGGAACACAAGTGTCAGGAAGGTATGACTGAACTGAGACAATGCGAAAGAAGAACAATATCTTTATTGCAATGAACTACAGAATGTGATAGTTCATAAGAAGCTTACAGTAAACTGCCATCGTACCTACATGTTGAAGTACCTCTCCAGAGAAAATAAATACATTATTAAAATTACTACAGTGGATAATGTAAGAAAGCGACTGTGTGAAGTAATGTAATAAGAGAGAATGAAATGTGACAAGATTGCACACAGGCCTCTAGTGTTTGTAATAACTGAAACAAAGATCGACGAGAATAACCTTCAGTCCTTCTTCCAGCATAGATTTCTTCCTAGATCGACCATCGGTAAAGGATCTCTTCGTCAGCATCCCCATCGACATCAAATCATTTCAACTCGGGACTTCGTCAACCACATCAAAAAAAGTGTCCAGGTCAGCCAAACGCTTCGGAGCCGAGTGCTGATTCCTTTATTGAAGTCATGAAAGTCAAAGGCAAGTTATTCATTTCACTTTCACTTTATAGTGGCTGCGGACATGGAAGTGGAATCATGTTTCTATTGTCCGATCAAAGCGAAAAAAGGAGTTCCGATGAACTAACCACAACCGCTTTCCTTTAATCGAGAGATATTGTGCAACGTATTTACTATTAAAGATGATAAATTCTGCCCCGCCATTTTGTACATGATCCAAGCAAGTAATAAATCCTATGTAATGTACCATTTGATGGACATCTGACCGTCTATGTACAACACTTATGTACAACATACATGGAAGGCCGAACACGGGCAATGTTATGATTCCTCTATCCCTCGCGGCTCCACCAACGGTAACCATATTCTTCACTGTATTTGTAAATATCACCATGATGAAGGCCCCGACTCAGTTGTCATTAGTACGTTAAAAGAGCGTAATAAATAAAGATGTCTCCGCGTGCACACCGTGCTTTGACATCGAAAGTGATCAGTCACAAATTTTCAGTCAGAACCCGCGACCAATGGCATGCAGCTTAGGACTTGGACAAGATCAAAAGGTCTTGCGTGGGCGATTTCATATCTGTCGTCGGTTCTGACTCCCTGTGACGTCAGTAGTCACCTCGTCCTCCTCCACCACCACCCCCCACCCCCACCCCACTTCCGGTGTTCCTCTTCAATAAACTGACTGATAGGGGACACACCCTAAGACATGTCAACTGGGGACACACGCTAGAATGCTAGTCAATATGAGACAGCAATAAGTCGTATTAATATGCTTCGCGTTTCCCGAACAATGCAGAGTGATGGTCACGTACCGATTATTTCTAAGCTCTGAGAATACGGTATGTGATACCTCTCTCTGGTATCTCCAGTTCACTATCTGTTCAACATGGGCCCACATTTTGATACACTTTTGTTATGTAAACGAATTTCGACGACGAATAGGTATCTCGTCGCTGCATCTATAACCAACGATCCTAATGCGGATGATGCTTTCATCTCTGCTCCATCATGCGCTTTGGGCACTGAGTATTTTCCTCAACTGGTTTTTACCAGATCAAATAATTGCAAGTAACTAAGTACAGGGGAGCCGACATTCTTTACTGGTAAGTTAATTGGATTTATCTCCATGTCAACGCAATACACAGAGTGACATTTTGAGTTTTTTCCAGAAAAAAACCGCCTTTAACTTCATAGCATATCCGAGATACCATCTCCCGACGCCACTGCTCATTGCGTTATCAAACGTCAAATGAACGAATGATCGTGAATCTTGATATTTATCTCCCTTTTTGTTTTAACACTTTCCAGTTTTAGCAGCACCAATCAACGAATCTTTCCAGCCTTACATATTCTGCGTTATTTCTTCGTGGTTGCCGATGGTATGCTACCGATGCTTTCAGAAAGGGCACTTTCAGAAATCCTCTCTGAAAATAACATATGGGGACCATGTTACAGATGTGTACATGTAATTTGTACGTAAGATCCCACCAACTGCATGAAACATGAAGAAGAATGTGAGGCCAACTTAAAATTTTCACATCAATTTCCTTGAGCCAGTGATAGGCTAAACACAGAGGATTCGTGTTCTAACTTACCATCGCATTTGTACTCAAGGTCTGACCAGATGATATTTTGTTGCGAGAAGCAAAAGACTCCCATTCTGCCACCTCGAAGGGTCGTATCGAAGACGTTACCGGAATCTGCTACGACTTCGGTACCTTCGTACATCACGAACCTGTTGAAAAGGAGACGAAGGACCAGGGGTAGGTTGAACACGATAATGATAAGTTTGATACTATAGTACCGGTACCCGATATAGCTCATCTGAACCACAAGTAGGTAACTTTCTTCTGGTAACATTGCCCAGCTGAGGTAGGCCTACACTGTAATCGGTTTACCAGGCAATGGAAGATGCAACAATGGTTGGCGAGCACGTGCTGAGTGATGTATCGAGTTGAGAGCGTAGAGTCAGTATGCCTGCGCACGACCTACCTGATGAGACCAATACTGGGTCGATGTGATAATAAGAATTTGTAGGCAGTTTTCTCTTTCCAACCAACATTGCGCGGATCCTTCCAAAGAAGTTTCACTTGGTCTGGCGTGTTTCCCGTATGCCAGAGAGAGTTCCGTAACATCACACCAGGGCCCGTCACGGAATGGACGAGTTTGAGTTGGATGCCGGGCTCAGCAACAGCTCTGAAATTGCCGAAGGTCATATTGATCAGACAATAGCAAAGGAGGATACAATAGGATCTCCTGCCGATTGCACATTAAAACGTGTCGCCATTTTGGCCGAAGATTTGCGTTTCCACAACAGATCAAATAGGAAATGCAGTACGGTCACCTGAATGGAGTTGCTTGCCAGTACGTCTGTGCCTTTTTCTTCCACATAACTGCATAAAAACTAGAACTGTCTTGGAAACTGAAGATGAATCCAGCAATATCGTCGTCAACGGCCGTGTTGATGAAGAACGTGCCGGAGAAGTCCACGCCACTAAAAGAATGGTAACCGACAGCCAATCCTGGATCACTGTTGATAATCTCCTTAATCTCCGCCCCCTGCAAATAATATAACTCTCATAACAAAGCATTTTTCTTCCTCTTGTTGAATGATAAACTCAGAGCAGTCAACAAATTTGCCAACCATCCATTTTCCGTCGAAGCAAGGTGGGTTTGCGATATGTACCTTATTGGGTTGGAACACGGAGGGGCTTGTCACAGCCAATCATGTGTGCATAGATGCAGCAAATTCAATAGACGCTGGAAACACCCAAGGTGTGTACGTCTTGAGGTAGCACAGCAAGCACACATGCCCATCTAAATGACCCTCGTGTTATAATGACCTTGTTAAGGATCACCCATATTGGATCAACCTGCGACGTCCCCTCAGGGTCCAAGTTGATTGTTTGATATCTGCTGAAGTCTGTGGCGTTGATTCGCCGGTCTTCAGAACACACGTCGAATTTATCCTCAACGCCATCGCCGTCGAAATCCGTCTCACACACGTCACCGCGGCCATTTTCTAAAGCAAAGAAAATTGAAGTTCTAGATTATGGACATTCGAGCCTATGCCCCATATCTAAGCCCACTAGACCAGTTAGAATTGTATCGGCATCAAAATGAGACCAATACTCTCGTCAAATCGAGCGGGAGGACCAGAGAAAACTTGGTAGTTCCAGTAACAGCCGTTTCTCGCGTTTCCACAACCACTTGCTCATTCTTTCTTGCAATGGAGCAGGTCACGTGTTGACAGACACTTGCCCACTCTTACTCAGAGCTCACATTCATAAAAGAGCTTTTGTTTGCTACAAAGGATTAGTTCTTTCACGGTCCAATTGGAGAGTCGAAGAGTACAACATTATTTGCTTTCATTTCGTTTGCATGCACCAGTTTCGGTACACATTGTCGACTTACTATCTTCATCTTTCTGGTCGGGATTCGCTATCAGTTGGCAATTATCTTCTACATCGAGGATACCGTCATTATCATCATCGTCATCACAGGCGTCCCCTGATGAGAAAAACAAGAGAACTTTAGGGCGAGGTCCAGGTCCTACGACCAATACCAAGATTATAAGGGCCTATACTGCCACATCCCCGACGGTTAGGAAGAACTAATGGACTGCAGTGGACTGATTGCAGTGTTCTTTCTGCCTACATGCTCGATCCAACAACGGATTCTGGTGCAAAGTTCCGTTTTCATATAAATCCACCAAACGTTAGGCGGCGTTAACTTGGAATCGTGTGCTGATCAATACCATTCCTGACCCTTCAACTCACTTCCCATCATTGCATCGTGTTTCTATCTAAAGTCACAACGACTTAGCTGAAACTGAAACAAACCTTTTCCATCACTGTCTGTATCCAACTGGTCGGCGTTAGCGAGGTCAGGACAGTTGTCCAAATCTTCCTGGTAGCCATCATGATCTCTGTTAAGAAAAAAGTGCAGACTGATCAACTGCAGATGGATGAGGGAAATAAGAGTGTAATATTCTTTCATTTCAATGTGGCTGAGTGACTCGATGATGAGTTTTTACTCCATTAATGCCCATTTCTCTATTTGCTTCCATAGTCAGCCAAGTGCCATATCGTCAACGCATCAGTAAATCGGAACGCGGTCGGTGCTGACAACGGAAATTTCAACCTTGATGTTAAACAGAATGCCGGGAGCTGTCGTCGAGCATTTGGCGTACTTTCATTGGCTGCTGCGGTCCTTACCTGTCTTTATTCGTATCACAGGCATCGCCCACGAAGTCGTGATCAGAATCTTCCTGCAAGTGGAAGAAGAAGCCGGTTGTAAATCATCATGACGGCTGATATGGTAAAAAAACTACCATTTTCAGGAAGAGGAAATACCAATGTTTTCATAAAATCGTGTCTTCAAGGGTTCTGGGCACAACGACTGATCCTTTCTTGAGAAAAAAGGAGAGGCAGAATTCATAACGACGCACGCGACGACAATAGGTCGACTGTAAAGAAACTGTAGGTATCGGTGCACGTTTTATTTTGTTTTATGGTCAGGATGATGTGTGCTGCAATCAGTCTCGTGGAAAAGGCCAGACTTAATGAGCTAATTACAGATTAAAAGCAGATTGTAAATCAGCATGACGGCCGATATGGTAAAGAAACTACCATTTTCAGGAAGAGGATATACCAATGTTTTCATAAAATGGTGTCTTCAAGGGTTCTGGGTACACTGGCTGATTCTTTCTTGACGAAAAAGGAGAGGCAACATTCGCAATTTTTGCGCACTCTCTTCGTCTTATCCTTTCCAATACACAATGACGTAGGCAAAAACAATACGGCGATTGCAGAGACATTTTAGGGTATCATAGTGCATTTCATTTTGTTTTATGGTCAGGATGATGTCCCTCGCAATCAGGCGTGTGGAAAATGTTATATGAGCTTATTCAAGATTAAAAGCAGGTTGTAAATCACCAAGATGGTTGGTGTGGTAAGAAACTACCATTTTCAGGAAGAGGAAATACCAATGTTTTCATAAAATGGTGTCTTCAAGGGTTCTGGGCACACCGACTGATCCTTTCTTGACAAAAAAGGAAAGGCAACATTCACAATATTTTTGCGCAGGCCCTTCTCCTTATCGTTGCTAGTAGGCAATGACCGTACGTGAAAACAATAGATCGATTATAGAGATATTTTAGGGTATCGGTATGCATTTTGTTTGGTTTCATGGTCAGGATAATGTGCGATGCAATCAGTCTGTTGAAAAGGCCAGATATTATGAGCTAACTAAAGATTAAAAGCAGGTTGTAAATCACCATGACGGCTGATAAGGTAAAGGAAGTACCATTTTCAGGAGGATAAAATACCAATGTTTTCATTTAGTGGTGTCTTCAAGGGTTCTGGGTACAGCGACTGATCCTTTCTTGACAAAAAAGGAGAGGCAACAAACGCAATTTTTGCGCACTCTCTTCCCCTTTTCGTTTCCGATACGCAATGCAAAAAATACGCCGGCTATAGATACATCTTAGGGTATTGGTGTGCATTTTATTTTGCTTTGTGGTCAGGATGATGTGCGTCGCATGCAAGTCGTGTGGAAATGCCAGATGTAATGAGTTAATTACAGATTAAAAGCAGGTTGTAAATCACCATGACGGCTGATATGGTAAAGAAATTACCATTTTCAGGAAGAGGAATACCAATGTTATCATAAAATGGTGTCTTCAAAGGTTCTGGGTACAACGACGGATCCTTTCTTGACGAAAAAGGAGAGGCAACATTCATAACGATGTATGCGAAAACAATAGGTTTTAGCGTATCTTTGTACGGTGTGGTCCATTGTGAGCTTCTTTTTGACCAAGGAGAGACTTTTGTCATTACCTGTAAGGGATTTGTCATATTCGGGCAGTTATCACAAGCATCACCAACACCATCTTTATCGCTGTCCGTCTGGTCAGGATTCGCTATGGTTACGCAGTTATCCTTCCCGTTGAGTACACCTGAGAAGAAAAGAAATTCTGTAACATCGTTATCTGCAGACTATAACCCGTGCATTCGGGTGCTTCATCCAATTGAAATAATGACGATGTTTTAGCACAATTGGTTACCATCATTGTCAGCGTCCGGATCGCAGGCATCTCCAAGGCCGTCAAAATCTGAATCTTTCTGATCCGGGTTCGAGACGGTGGGGCAGTTGTCACAGGCATCTCCAACTTTGTCCAACTGGTCAGTGTCTGTTTGGTCGGCGTTCTCTTTGAGAGGACAGTTATCCTGCAAATTCAAGAAGNAATAATGTTGAGTGACCTCTTATTTTGAAAGTACGGTATGTTATATATTTAGCTACAGTTGTATGAGGAAAACGTCAAGCCCATATTGGAGAAGATATTTCACCAGAAGAGAAAAAGCGACAAGGCGAGTTGGAACTTCAAAACTTACCTCACAAACATAATGGTCGTAACCTTTCTTCATAAGGCAATTTGCGTTACCATCGCAAATGGTCGAGCCGTCTGCACATGTATTGAGTTTTTTCCTACATCCAACTGTCTGATTACCCTCATAGCCTTCCTTGCAACTACCGCAGATGAAGGAACCCTGAAAATTTAAGGTCCAGGGTTGCTGTAGCTGCTTTTGAACACACGGAGATTGGACAATCACTTTGATCTACCGAATGAGTGTTGCAAAAAAATGATCTGAAATCCTTGTGAAGAAAGGGTCCAAGTACTTACTGGTGTATTCGTACAAATTGAATTCTCTGTGCAACCTCCACTCTTCCCGTCGGCACATTCATCAATATCCTTACAGATCTGGAGAAGAGAGACTTCATACTGATTGCTTTTTTGAGAGTGTACAGAATGTTGGAACGTAAAAAGGATTGTTCATCTAGGCGCCCATCGTACTCGTAAGAATATGTGCATCGACGGTGTCGTTCGTATTCCTTCATCAAATGTCCGATTCTATATTAGTCAAAATGCGGTAGCCAAAACCACTGATTGGAACTGAAGAGGCTGATCAGGCTCTATGACACCACTGACCTGTTTATTAGCATTAGCATACTCTACTCCCACTCCCTGCACACTCGGTGCAGTAAAGCCATCTGGACAAGCCGGGCAGAAGAACCCTGGGACGGTATTCACGCACCGAACTAGGAGATCACAGGGTTGGACTGTTTCACACTGAAAAGAACAGTCACAAGGGAAATGATTCCCTCATTACTGAAAGGAGAAGTATTCCTATGGCCTGTGGTGACAAACATCACAAAGTCGGTTTCCGACATACGATCTACATAATTTTAGATGCATGACAAAATGTTTTTGCTGAGATTCCTTAATCTATGACATGAACATATCTATTTCCGCAATACACTCTGGTCAAAACCAGAACGTACCTCATCCACATCGACGCAGTTGACCCCGTCTCCTTCGAACCCTTCTGGACAGGCACTGCACTTTAACATTCCACCAATATCAAGGCATTCCACCCCAGGGAAACAACTGTGGTTACCGCATGTATGGACCTCGAGTTCGACACAGCCACTCTTGGTACCATCGCCCGTGTATCCATCAGGGCAGTTGCCACATCTGGCGAGACCATCGACGTCAGTGCACGGAACGTCTACACAGAGATAAAAAAATACATACAGGTTACTGCCGAGAGGGAAGTTGGATTTTGATTAAAATTCTTGAAAACGTAAAGCAGGAACAGGGGTTCCTTGGATGCTTCCTTGAGGCCGATTTCGGAGAGTCGGCCTACAGGTATTGAACCTACAACTCACCTGGGAAACAGGGATCGTCCGCACACGTCACTTTCATACACTTTTCGCCGTCCCCGTGAAGTCCATTGGGACAATCACCACATTTGTACCCCCCTGTGGGTGTCTCCATGCATACCACCCCGGGGTAGCACGGCTTCATAGAACACGGACTTCTGTACGCAGGCAGGACATGCATTTGCCCTCTTGGATCCGGACCTAAAAGCGGAAATTGTCCAGACGTCAGTATGGAAAATGCAAAATTTACTTCTCCACCAGTAAACCATGCAACCTGAGTGGTTGTGATGATTTTTACAATATGATTTCGAGAACCACTTCACGGCAGTAAGCAGCGAGTTTAGAAGCATCTGATTCCGCTCTACTTTGTATACGTTTTAAAGCTCTTCTCTTTTCTTTTACATGTGACCTGGACTGTACTCACCATGACACATCTGACAGTTCTGCAGGGTTGTTCTCAATATTTGTATCTCACCCGCCTGGTGCCGGATGTCCAACTGAGTCTCCTTTAACACGTCTACCAATTGCCGGATGGCTATAGCAAGGTTTTCGTTGTCCGTTCTCATTGCTGTAATAAATTAAGTTTACCTAAGGTTCGATTTTCAGTTCTTTATTACCTTCATTTCCTTTGGCCAGCTTCATGAAAATAATGTTTATTACATCGTCTACCAGAACATCAGAAATGATCATTCGGGTATACATCCCGTTGTATATCATAAAAACTGTGTACATGTACATCTATATTCTATTCATCTGTACATTATATCGTTATTGTCGTAGTTTTTCATCTCCGTTATCATTCAGAGGGGATGCAGACAATGCCAGGTTCTTGCTGCCAAGATGACGACAACAGGAAACGATGTTCAATGGTAGCAATTCGGGTTTTTTCGACGGTATATCGTCTGCACCAGTTTGTTATCTTCGATAGAGTTCCAGGACTGATTTCCGTCAGTCTTTGTAGCGGTGCGGAAACCGGAAGGCAAAGCTTTCCTGATGGGAAGATACGGCTCTCTTACCCTCATCACGACGTTTCTTTGGGTTGACTTTAATGAACCTAGCGTTCGGATATTCAGCTTCATCGGCCTGAGGGCCCTCTGGGCCGACCTCTTCCTGGCAGACTTTCCCTCGAAGGATTTCACTGGCAGTAGTGCCGGTGTAGACTTTAAGAGATCTCTGGACAACCTGGAAAATGGTCGAAATGTGCGGGGATTGCAAGATTTCTTATCTCTTCATACTCTTCATTGAATTACAAACGAAAGCTCCATTTCCAGCAATGTCGAAGTCGGGTGGCCTCTGTCTGCTTCATTAACTGGGTACAGGACTGCCTCCAAGTTATCAACGTTGATAGGCCGGTCATTCCACTGGACCAATTGCTGCTTGCTGATTACTATTCAATCGTGAAGCATACCGCAGTTCAAACCCTTGCTACGAAATCGACATCTAGGCCCCGGCCATGAACTTATGACCGTCAGACCAGAGAGGTGTCGCTCAACTATTGGTCAGTCCAGTTAATGTGGAATTACCATTGTATAATCAGGTGGGCCTGCCTTGGATATCCAGAAGCGGTCTTATATCTGCGAGTTAGAGTATATGGACTTTTTAATCCATCTGACTGTCAATTTGGTTGAGCATACAATCCAAGAATGTAATCGTGGGAATGATTCGTCAAAACATCTTTCATACAGGGTGGCCCACTTTATTTACTTACCCCATGGGTATGGGACTGCATCCGGGTTTTAAGATCGGTGTATAATTTGAGCTTTGCCACTGATCTGCACAAGATGAACACCTCTAATGAAAACGACCGGTTGCTTATGTCGAAGAAATGCAGCATCACCTCCACCCGCCGTTCCTTCTGGTTGTACAAGTTCGTAGCAAAAAAACGCGGTATGTATTTACCCTGTGCGTTGTGATAGTTGACAAAAACTGAAACGGAAACGGAAACAGGGGTACATCGATAAGAAACCTGGGTCATTTTTAATGAGTAAACAGTTCGCATACGTTTTGTCAACAGCAGCGAATGGTCGTGGATTTTTAGGAGGCAATTGCGGTACCGGTACTATTACGGCTGGCAGCTCCGTATTACATGTATTTTTAAAAAGAATATATAACGAGTTCTCCATGCGTACACTTGTATCGAACAAAAAAATTAATTATCCGTCGCCTAACGCGTGATTGGTGCGAAAGTCGAGACATTATTTTCCCGTTGGCAATTTTCTGACATTAAGTATCTGGAGGCCCAACAATTTTTGTCTTTATTAAGGCATTCTTTCTTGTTGATTGCGTGTCGTATGCATACATTCGCCAAATAATGATGGGNAATAAATTGCAGAATCTCCTAAAATAGGCCTACCAAGGATGTCTCCCTGTGAGGGTATCACATTATCCGTCATGATTATGACATACATAGGCCTAGATATGCTGTACATGTCATGTTAGCCACTGACAGCTGCGTTGGTGCGTCGTCACACACTACGGCACTCGGTCTACAGTACTGAACACACTGAACTGTGAATAGTGGCTGCCGGGGTCATCCAATATCATCCTTTTCGTCTCGATAATGTCATGTCTATGGCAATTTGTCATCAGAAATGACAAATCGGTCAATTATTTGCAAAGTCTGCACGAAATAAGCCTCATATCGCTATTTTCCTAGGATCTACTTTCGTGGCGGAGTAGATCACGTGATCACCCAGTTCAAGATGTGATGCGGTTCGCGTATTTAGAAACTAACATATTTTTGTGTGATGCGCCGCGCGCGGACACAGGTCTGTGCAAAGCAGTCTCAACACAAATGCAACAGCAGTCTTGCGCAACCTGTGTGGACACAATGCAATCACTTTGATCTACCGAATGAGTGTTGCAAAAAATTGATCTGAATCCTTGTGAAGAAAGGGTCCAAGTACTTACTGGTGTATTCGTACAAATTGAATTCTCTGTGCAACCTCCACTCTTCCCGTCGGCACATTCATCAATATCCTTACAGATCTGGAGAAGAGAGACTTCATACTGATTGCTTTTTTGAGAGTGTACGGAATGTTGGAACGTAAAAAGGATTGTTCATCTAGGCGCCCATCGTACTCGTAAGAATATGTGCATCGACGGTGTCGTTCGTATTCCTTCATCAAATGTCCGATTCTATATTAGTCAAAATGCGGTAGCCAAAACCACTAATTGGAACTGAAGAGGCTGATCAGGCTCTATGACACCACTGACCTGTTTATTAGCATTAGCATACTCTACTCCCACTCCCTGCACACTCGGTGCAGTAAAGCCATCTGGACAAGCCGGGCAGAAGAACCCAGGGACGGTATTCACGCACCGAACTAGGAGATCACAGGGTTGGACTGTTTCACACTGAAAAGAACAGTCACAAGGAAATGATTCCCTCATTACTGAAAGAAGAAGTATTCCTATGGCCTGTGGTGACAAACACCACAAAGTCGGTTTCCGACATACGATCTACATAATTTTAGACATGACAAAATGTTTTTGCTGAGATTCCTTAATCTATGACATGAACATATCTATCATGTCTATTTCCGCAATACACTCTGGTCAAAACCAGAACGTACCTCATCCACATCGACGCAGTTGACCCCGTCTCCTTCGAACCCTTCTGGACAGGCACTGCACTTTAACATTCCACCAATATCAAGGCATTCCACCCCAGGGAAACAACTGTGGTTACCGCATGTATGGACCTCGAGTTCGACACAGCCACTCTTGGTACCATCGCCCGTGTATCCATCAGGGCAGTTGCCACATCTGGCGAGACCATCGACGTCAGTGCATGGAACGTCTACACAGAGATAAAAAAAATACATACAGGTTACTGTCGAGAGGGAAGTTGGATTTTGATTGAAATTCGTTAAAACGTAAAGCAGGAACTGGGGTTCCTTGGATGCTTCCTTGAGGCCGATTTCAGAGAGTCGGCCTACAGGTATTGAACCTACAACTCACCTGGGAAACAGGGATCGTCCGCACACGTCACTTTCATACACTTTTCGCCGTCCCCGTGAAGTCCATTGGGACAATCACCACATTTGTACCCCCCTGTGGGTGTCTCCATGCATACTACCCCGGGGTAGCACGGCTTCATAGAACACGGACTTCTGTACGCAGGCAGGACATGCATTTGCCCTCTTGGATCCGGACCTAAAAGCGGAAATTGTCCAGACGTCAGTATGGAAAATGCAAAATTTACTTCTCCACCAGTAAACCATGCAACCTGAGTGGTGGTAATGATTTTTACAATAGTGAGCTTTCGCAAGCGCCCGGTTAGGCCCTACGACGACGTTTATCTATTGTGTGAGTGCACCCAAACAATAGATAAACGTAGTCGTATGGCCTAACCGGGCGCTTGCGAAAGCTCACTAATATGATTTCGAGAACCACCTCACGGCAGTAAGCAGCAAGTTTAGAAGCATCTGATTCCGCTCTACTTCGTATACGTTTTAAAGCTCTTCTCTTTTCTTTTACATGTGACCTGGACTGTACTCACCATGACACATCTGACAGTTCTGCAGGGTTGTTCTCAATATTTGTATCTCACCCGCCTGGTGCCGGATGTCCAACTGAGTCTCCTTTAACACGTCTACCAATTGCCGGATGGCGATAGCAAGATTTTCGTTGTCCGTTCTCATTGCTGTAATAGACAGGATTAGCACCTTTCCGACTCCGACTACAACTACGAGAACGAATTGCAGTCCGCTGTGGACATCCCAGATAAAAACGATTTGATAGACGTTTGCAAATCGTAAAATGCCATAACTTTGTGGCAGAATAATTTTGACTCGTAATCGGAAGTGCACCTAAATCGCAAATATCATAGTCGTATTTCAAGTCGTAACGACTAGGATTACGAGTTCAATATTCATAATTTATCCTTATTTCCGATTTATAAGGCCAAATTTTTCTGCCTTCAATATATGGTGTTTGATGAATTGAAAACGTCTACCAACTCGTTTTAATCAAGGATGTCCACAGCGGACTGCAATTCGTTCTCGTAGTTGAAGTCGGAGTCGGAGTCGGAAAGGTGCTAATCCTGTCTAATAAATTAAGTTTACCTAAGGTTCGATTTTCAGTTCCTTTGGCCAGTTTCATGAAAATAATGTTTACATCGTCTACCAGAACATCAGAAATGATCATTCGGGTATACATCCCGTATTGTATATCATAAAAACTATGTACATCTATATTCTATTCATCTGTACATTATATCGTTATTGTCGTAGTTTTTCATCTCCGTTATCATTCAGAGGGGATGCAGACAATGCCAGGTTCTTGCTGCCAAGATGACGACAACAGGAAACGATGTTCAATGGTAGCAATTCGGGTTTTTTAGACGGTATATCGTCTGCACCAGTGTGTTATCTTCAATAGAGTTCCAGGACTGATTTCCGTCAGCCTTTGTAGCGGTGCGGAAACCGGAAGGCAAAGCTTTCCTGATGGGAAGATACGGCTCTCTTACCCTCATCACGACGCTTCTTTGGGTTGACTTTAATGAACCTAGCGTTCGGATATTCAGCTTCATCGGCCTGAGGGCCCTCTGGGCCGACCTCTTCCTGGCAGACTTTCCCTCGAAGGATTTCACTGGCAGTAGTGCCGGTGTAGACTTTAAGAGATCTCTGGACAACCTGGAAAATGGTCGACAAGTGGTTAGGAGAGGATTGCAAGATTTCTTATCATCTCTTCATACTCTTCATTCATTTGAATTACAAACCAAAAGCTCCATTTCCAACAATTTCGAAGCCGGGTGGCCTCTATACGCTTCTGGTGAAACCACCGCTTCATTAACTGGGTAAAAGACCGCCTCCAAGTTATCAACGTTGATAGGCTAGGCCGGTCATTCCACTGGATTAATTCCTGCTTTGCTGATTACTACTCATTCGTGAAGCATACCGCAGTTCAACCCTTGCTACGAAATCGACATCTTATAGCCCCGGCCATGAACGTATGACCGTCAGACCAGAGAGGTGTCGCTCAACTATTGGTCAGTCCAGTTAATGTGGAATTACCATTGTATAATCAGGTGGGCTTGCCTTGGATATCCAGAGGCCATATACTCTAACTCGCAGATATAAGACCGCTTTTTAATCCATCTGACTGTCAATTTGGTTGAGCATACAATCCAAGAATGTAATCATGGGAATGATTCGTCAAAACATCTTTCATACAGGGTGGCCCACTTTATTTACTTACCCCATGGGTATGGGACTGCATCCGGGTTTTAAGATCGGTGTATAATTTGAGCTTTGCCACTGATCTGCACAAGATGAACACCTCTAATGAAAACGACCGGTTGCTTATGTCGAAGAAATGCAGCATCACCTCCACCCGCCGTTCCTTCTGGTTGTACAAGTTCGTAGCAAAAAAACGCGGTATGTATTTACCCTGTGCGTTGTGATAGTTGACAAAAACTGAAACGGAAACGGAAACAGGGGTACATCGATAAGAAACCTATGAGTAAACAGTTCGCATACGTTTTGTCAACAGCAGCGAATGGTCGTGGATTTTTAGGAGGCAATTGCGGTACCGGTACTATTACGGCTGGCAGCTCCGTATTGTTTTTAAAAAGAATATATAACGAGTTCTCCATGCGTACACTTGTATCGAACAAAAAAAATTAATTATCCGTCGCCTAACGCGTGATTGGTGCGAAAGTCGAGACATTATTTTCCCGTTGGCAATTTTCTGACATTAAGTATCTGGAGGCCCAACAATTTTGTCTTTATTAAGGCATTCTTTCTTGTTGATTGCGTGTCGTATGCATACATTCGCCAAATAATGATGGGATTGTATTCCAATCATTTTCGTCTGCGCAGCCATGGATTCCATTTTCAGCTTAGGTTATAGTATATTTTGTCTAGCTGTACAAGGCCCAAAATTAACCCCCATTTGTGATAGCGTTGAGAACGGTGCACCCTGGAGAGGCCCTTAACTCTTACTAACACGTACTTATGGGAACCACATTTCAGTCGTAAGTACTTGGGATGTGTTCCTGTCCCCGATCCAGCCTGGTATTTGAAATATGTGATTGTTGTATTCCAGTACGATTCTGCATGCTTCTCGCCCGCCAGACATGTGCATCGCATGTTTAATCAGAGTAATTGTGAACTAATTGTGAGTATGTGAGTGGCAAATTGGCGGCAGGACCTGTTGATTTAAAGGGTCAGCCATGTTAATTAGTTCAATGAGCCCAGTCATTACGTTTTCCAGGAAAAGGTCATTCACCAACATGCAAACTTCACTAAAAGCAACGTGATGAGTAATTCTCACACAGCAACTCAACTTTTTCGTCTTCGAAAACAAACGCTGATTGTTGTCCGTGAGTATAGTCGAACCGCGGGATGGCCCGCGGGGTACTTGAATCCGGCGCTGCAATCGTTACACAAGGCACAGACATCTGGTAGGTCTCAGATGATGGGGCAAAAACTTGGTAAAATCCTCTCCGAATGAAAATCCTTCATTCCATGTACCTTATTATTAAGATGGGAGAAGACTTTACCCTAAGTTTTAGCCCCCTAAACCTTAC
>NMRB01000914.1:27303-67727 GCA_002633025.1 Notospermus geniculatus | reverse complement strand
TGGACTGATATTACATATATTTATACGTGAAGTCATAATTAGGACAGTTATTTCTATTTTTGACTGAAGTTCTCTTTTTTCCATTTGAAAGGTATGTTGGTAAACACCATTGATCCGACGAATGGGCACATCAAACAAGCCATAAATCATGCCGGAAGTTTATTCATGAAAGTAGTACACATCAATTATAGGTAATAAAAAACTCAATATTTCGCAACTTACAAAGTTTATACAAATACTACTTCCATTTAGCTATTGATCAGTTTTTAAAGGTGGCCAATTTTGGTTTTACCATAAAATATGATGTTGCCAACCCTAATAGGCCAAAATGTTTTCGTAGGCTCCACTCCAGTCTTTGGAAGACGCCCACTGAATTCACCGCTCGGCGTAAATACAGTCGGCAAAACATCGATGCTGGAATTAGTAAATAAGCTCGCACGAAATGAAAAGCCTTTTTATATAATAGAGAATATGATACTCAACCTTCATTTCCTGGATTCATGAAATGCATGTAGTGCCGATCAGCGGAATTTGAATTGCTGATGATTCATTTGAAGTTGGTGCGAGATTCTAGTGTTTTTCTCGCCTGGTACAGTACACCAAACGTTGATATCCCATATGTTTCAATTGACTCGGTTTTTCTGGCGGAAGAATGAATATTTGACACACTATATCATCATGTTGCTAGTTCACCTTTAACACTTGTTCAAACACTAATCATTGCGTTAGCAACTATTACTTACGAGTCAGACTCGGTCAATTGAATTGGCGGTGAGAGTTTGAAACCGACAGCTCAGGTACACGAAAACATCATGTACAAATTGCAAAACAGTGATTTTTATATCGTCTGAACAGCTCGAACGGGAGTTAAGAATGTGCGAATTGGCGCTGAAATGATGAAAAAAATTGCATTTTTTTCAGCTTGAAAGTTTCTTCTTTTTCTCGCCAACAGTTACTTCCGCAGTCTTGTCGATTGCTAGTTCAGTTAGAAACACAAATAAAAAGGATACCTTTTTTCAAGCGTTGTTTTTATATTATTTGTTAACCTTGCAATGGCAGCTGTTGTTTATTTTCTAACACACACAACTTGCACTTCACCGGTGGAGTGTGGGAGAATCGGCTCCTGCACAAGAAGCAGCGTTGTCAAGTAGGATGTGACTGACACTGAAACCCTACAGTCTGGACCGCAAGCAACTTCCGTTTCATAGGCAAATGTGATTGCCCACTTTCTCATGATAGTATCCCCTGAACTTGGAGGGTAAGTTCTGTGAAGCGAACGGCATAGCATGGCTGCAGTTCTTAAAAGGGAGAACAATCTTTCATTATGGGGCTGGGCTCCTGTATGCCCAGATAAGGTTATAAAGATAAGAAACGGTCTTTAAAAATGGCAAAGTGCACCTGACCCTGTATAAAAGATCGTGGTAATGTTATCTGACTTGTCCAACTCAAGCGGAATATACATTTCATCTCCATCATTAGTTTTCTTATCACTAACTAGGAGAAAAACGGCAGTTCGGAGGAATAGACATGACTTTCTGACTTTTCCTCTCCGAATTCCTGCGGCTAATCCATGAGATGGTGCGCTCACCGGGGTCTGTGTTATTTCAGTTGTAAGTGCTAATGAAGAAAATGCAACGGGCAGATAGCTTCGGGTACTGTGTCGATATTGGCAACAACAAGGCGACACATGAGAATGTGCGTGTGTCTACAAGAGAATACCTTTACCTAATTACATGTCGGTTAAAAAACAGATATTCCTGTTTTTGTCATGATACATGGAGATTTTTGCCATAAACACACTCAATAATATGCCAACATGGTGTCAGAATTTGGCACCTAAATCTATATTTCTTATAGCCTACTTATCCCATGGAAGTATGAAGGCCCTTGACGGGGATAGAGAGTGCCAGAAGTGGCTTCACGGGGGCCATATCTTCGTATTGTCGTGGGCAACAAACTGACGCAGCTTCGCCTAACAAAACAAGACGGCAAGTAATTTGAGACATTCTTTTCATGGCTGCATACCATACTATTACATTTCATCGGAAGCAATAACGACGAAGTTCAGTAATTGCGATGTGGGCGAACAATACCATTTCACTATCTTCTGGCTTCGATTATTCTTAGCATCACTCGAAATTAATACCCCCAATCTGCCGTGGAATTCAGCTCCTTAAAACAACTCTAACTGGGCTCCATGTAGTCTTTAACCTGCAACAACTGTGATCTTTGTTGGAATGATAATTACCAACGTAATAAAAAACATAGGAAGAAAATGGCCACCGTTCGTCACGGGACTGCAGGTGAGATGTTTCTTTCGCTGGTTCTGCCTTCGAGCGCCTGAGGCGAATTATGACCGACATTCGGTTGACCAAAGTCCCCTGAACCGTAAGGTAAAGAAACCAACAATGGTGATTTGCCCATCGAGAGCCAACTCGCGTGAGTAAACTTTCACTTGGAGGAGCGCCGTAAGGCCAGATGGCAATCACAGAAAATACTCACTACCGTGTCCAAATCCTTCGAATGTGACCTCCAAAATCTTTTTGTGTCGCTCTTGGAATTTGATGATATTTAGGGACGGCGTCACTCTTGGCAGTGGCACCATACCAGCTAGTACCACTTCATCATTGTTTATTAATGTATCACGCACTTTGTTCACTGAAAATAGAAGAATAAACAACTTGTTCACTGAAAATAGAAGAATAAACAACACTTTGAGGTTATGGCTCTGATTCTTTAGACGTTCTAACGAAATATCGAACATGACGATCTTGCCGTGCGTTGGCGTTGCTTTGGATGACTGACATTTGTGCAAAGAAATGCACCAACAGCATAACATGATGCAAAACAACGATAACGTTTCAATTTGGTAAACATCACAAAAAAACGACGTTTCTTCAATCTGTTCTCCATCCACTATACTGTAAACATGAGACTATCATTGATTTCGTGGTGAACCGCACGAGATATCTATCACATTTCACACAGGGTCGATTGCTAGTCAAAACAAGCAATGTTGACATTTAAATGGAGAAAAGAATTAACTCGCATAATGGCTTTTAACGCGAAGTTGATTGGTACACCACCCATTGTTTATCGACCTGGGTGACATCAATGGATCTTATTCCTGATGAAAGTGACATGCCTTTTTCTCGAAGTATCATCATCGCAATCTATCGGGAAAAAAATATGTTTGGGCCCGTTTTCTCATTATACCAACAGTGGAATGACAGTAATTAGTAAACCACATGCCGTGGCCTGAGTAGGACACAAGAACGCCAATTACGCAAAGTCATCAAAGTTGCACCGAAATTATACTTCGTCATGCAAGTACATTCCATAAGATGTAATTATGGCGGAATACAATAAAACAATCATTGACGAGAGGGAAATTATGTACTAATTTGTTATCATGCAGAGATATGGAATCAAAATTATACAGCATTTTTTGAAGCATAGATTTCATATGATTGCTGGAAGTCCATTGTAGGTGACAAGTGGTCTGCAGTAAATGAAAATGATGGACAACGTTTTCCTTGGTAATGTCGTCCGAACTATAAAGGCTTAAATTGTGTTAGCTTTCTCAATTGTCGTCAAACATTGATGGATAACTGAATTACAAATGCCAGTACATCACGTTGCCTATAAAGTTCACGTAGATGGGATATGGGAAGATTAGTCCACGTAACTGGACACAACAAATCTACGAGAACCGAAGTCCGACCAACAAATGCCCAGACTGAGTGAATCGCACAATACATGTAGTCTATCCCTTCGCAGATGATGCACTTAGATTTCACTTGTGCATCATCGATGCCTACATGTACATGTACCGGTATCGCTGTATCAATATAGATCTACGACCATGCAGTTTTACTTGAAATATGAACTGCCGGCAAGAACAACCACAAAAAACGTAAATATTTCTTGATCTGGAAAAAAGTGCTCAATAATATTGTCTATACATACGGACGTTGGTGAATGAAAAATGTGGCGTCCTGGAATGCATTCAGCAATTTGCAACATGGTGGCAATCGGCATGTATTGAGATCGTCTCGTCCATGCACTTCAGACTCTGAATACATGTATGCCAGCGGTCAAAAGCACGACCTCGAATATACAAAATTCTTACATAGTACCGTACTAGGGTAAGTAAGAATTTCGTATATTCTATGTGTAAAAAAGCAAGAATGATGTTGTATCGGGAGAGACTTCCGGTTAGGCCCATCAATGTTGACCATTGCCCCAGGCTCTTCCGGTTGGTATACTCCTCAAATCCAGTGGAGTCTCACAGCAGTCAGACATTTGATCTGAAACCCTCACTCAGCGAAATAAAATTCCTATAGTGTTTAGACATCATTCTTTCGGACGTGAGCGCTGCGGCAGAAGCTAATAAAGAAATAAGCAACGCTGTTGGGAGGGGATTCATATCTGTATTGCTTCTAGAATTACCCGCTGAAATATTCGTAGTTCATGTACACAAGTACGGTATTGAAAATCAACGCTATCAGTGTGTAACTGACGGGCAACAGGATGGTCACTTCGTTCACCTGGGAGCATTTCCAGACGGCAATATTCCTGGGAGGATACTCAAAACATGTTAACAACCGAGTAGACCATTTCAAGTCCCATCAAAACATAATGATTTCCATTCATCGTTTGGAATGCAGGCGTTGGTTCAAATAGCGAGAATCCTCAAAATCCTAAATATCTTTAAGTAACCACTGCCTCTGACACACGATCCACTTGATTATGATCGGTGTGTCCTTTTCGCTTTTTGCAGTTTGCGAGAACCAATACACCAAGTGGCAGGTGTGAAAGGAATGGGAGTCCCAGAAATGCATGTCCTAGTTACAACAGTCGACTATTGTGGTGTCATATTTGAATGGTCATGGTTTCTATATCTAATCCCTCGTTGGCCAATGAAACCGGACTCCGGGGGATTCCGGGGGACGGAAATTTCTGTAACACTTGCCTCTGCCTTTTTCAATCCAAATCCTTCGCAAACCTTTCTAAATAGCGATACTTGTTGTGGTAAAAAATAATAAGCCTACACTGTGAGGAAAACTGCCTTTTAGAACATTTCCATATCGTGCAGGGTAACCATTAGAAATTTCTTTCGCTTCTTACGAAATTTGGCTGGTGGTTATGAATAGATGCAAAAAATACTTGGTGAGGTGTAAGTGGGTAACCTGATATTCTGATTGCCAATTCAAAAGCTGTATTGAGTGTGTCTCGAAAACGAATTCAGAACGTATTGATATTACACACCGTCAAGAGTATGTCTAAATACTCATTCTTGATATACACCATATAGTACAAGTGACGTATGACATCGAGTACTTTTATGATGCCCAATAGGATAGTGTGCACTTATACGATGAAAAAACATAGGTTGTAACATCGTATCGTTTTGCTTTACAACGCCGCGTGAATGCTGTGGGGGCTTTTCCGATGGGCCGTTTCCAGCGAGTCAAACATTTATCACTTTTTATGGCTTCGTAATCCTCTCAGGGGAGTTCGTGCCAGCTAAAATCACGACGCTCGAGATTACATGAAGCAAGCTCCAAAAACATCCCTTTGGCCATTATTCAACTCGAGCATTAACCTTATTTTGGCTTTAATCTGGCCAAGTTAAGGCAGAAATAGCACAACTTACAATGTAGCAAGAAGGCGATAGTGCAGATTCAAAAAGCTGGTCTCAAAACCAAAAAAATCGGAATCCCAGTTTTTAATCACATCAATAACGTGAGTTAGGAATATTCACTTGTACATGTATTAGTTTCATTTGCAAAATCACCCCGGCTAATTGGGTGGGAAACACTCCGTCGGGTCAAACCTTCAATATCAAATATTGCATGTTTAACTCATTAATAAGCCTTCTATACGACGATGATATTCTATTTCTGTACATACCCAGACTTGTATACATATAGGTGACCCTTGACGGTGTTGCATACAGAGAAGACGATGAAGTATGTTCCATAGACACGTCTATCGATTGAAGAGGCGAAAGGATTGATAAGCGAAACCGATGAAAATCAAACGACCACCTGTCACTTGCGACAGCGGACTCAACAAAAATTACATGTATGTTCCAAAGACGTAGTAAAAATTTACGACTCGAGAAGAGGAAGAAAAAGGAACAAAAAGGATTCCCATAAGGTCTTCCTACCACCGCTTTGAAGGAAGTTACGAAGGACGTTCACAAGGCCCCAACCCAACCTTCGATGATTAGGCTACAGCGACGATGACGAACAGTTAGACAATTTACCGACGATGGGAAGATCGTGGCGACTCTTTCCCTGCACCGAACCATTGAGAGAGAAAGGTCTTTCGGTGCTTGTCCCATACCGAAGTGGCATCCCATATTTTGGGCCGAACACACGGCCATCACATCAAGTTATCCAAACAATTGAAGACAATCAAAATTTCTCAACACCGACACTGTATTGATTCAGAAAACTTTCATCTAGACTTCTGGCTAGTGGTACCTTGACCTCCGGGCCTTGCAAACCCAATATGCTTATGGAAACACCATTCGGCTAATATTACGACAAGCATCTAAAACAAACTCGAATGAATGAGCCAATTTTGTGGCTATGTTGATCTAACGTGCGATATGGTTTAAGGATCCAACTTGCTATTTCTTTCTACCGTTTACAAGACGTCTGCCAAGAAGAGTTTTCTTGTCTATCAAATCTACCTTGCTTTTTTCTTCTCGTAGAAATCCTGTATCTGGCGAAGGGCACGATTTGCTACCCACATGGCATTCCCTTGAGAACATCAACTTAGTCGAATCAGGGATCTTTTAATTAAGGGCAAAAATTAATTAATTTGAAATACAATCAACAACTCCTTAAAAGTATTGATATTGACGTGATACGGGGGGAAATTTATTGCTTTACATTGTTATTTGCAGAGCTATGTATCGCTTAGAATGTCGTAGGCAGAGATAGATTTCTGTATTCGCTGATCTTTGGCATGCGACTTCTTATCCGGTTTTGTACGGTTTTGTTATCCCTGTCATATGCTTTCCGATGTCACAGACGATTCGTCACAGACGAATGGCGTATTAAAAACACCCTTTGATGTATTTCAAAGTAGTCTTTACCATACTGACACCTCTGCTCTTCGGATGGTAAAAGTATACAGAATAGTACTTATTGCGGACTGAGATTTTCACACGCTCCACCACTCATTAGACGTTTCTAATGACACAACGTATCCTTTGCTCGTTTACGCTAAGTTTACACTATGCCATGGTTCCATCAGTGCCTCGAAGGAACACAGAAACGTCCTTCTGCCAGATCTCATTCTTTGCACCTCATTTCATTCTCAGTTTACCTTTGGGAAAAACTTAAGCTTTTTTTCGCATTCTTCGATCTTTTTTCTTCAAAAATATTTACCGTTAATCCGTAAAGATGTTTCGCTTCTTATATATGAGTAGGTGATCCATGGAAACTAGGGATTAAAAACAGCGAACTACCTCTGCGTTCTGCTGTGAGGATCGAACCACCTGATCAGGTTCAAGGAGAGTTTCCCGGACCTGCTGTGCAAATACAAAGACAATCGAATACCAATGTCAGAAGGCAGAAGAGCCGAAATACTTTGAAGATGTGCACAACACCGGTGTGAAGGGAATGTTTGGGAGTCTTTGGAATGGGGACGTCCTGGTCAGGTTATTTTCGAATGGTCATGGTTTCTATAGCCATACATTCATAATCCTCGGTGAACAATAAAACCGGACTTAGATTTCAGGGGGACCTACATGTAGATTCCTGTCGCGCCGGTATTCAAGGTAGTGAAATGGTGTGCCGAATGCATTTTACATGTGCACAAGCATGTACAGCATACGTCAAAAGTAACCTCTGCAAAAAAGGTGACCGTTGAAAGTCAGGTCGAAGACTTGTAAACATGCCTTTCATTTGTCAGTCTTTATCCATTCACTTTTTCCTTACATTTGGATTTCAGGCCAGAGTATTGTAACTTCTTCTTGAGTATGATATCAATGCACAGTCAAACAAACAACTCCCACGAATGTAAGCCCTTGTGTTACGAACGATGTCAGACCAGCAACTTTTTAAAAAAATTTCCGGCTCGAAAAAGAAACCGTCCATGTCTAACACGAAGAAACACGATGTTGTGTGTCTGAATTTTTTCAATCATTCTTGATTTGTCCAAGACATGCTTCGTTAATTCCTTCACATGAGTTTTCTTCAAATTGCAATAAAAATATTTTCTCTTCAAGGTGGTTGCAAACAATGTCATTATCCATGGCCGCTAATGACGAAATGTTTTTTCTCAAGTGATTGGTTGAGTAGGCCATCTTTTTTACACATCTAATCGAAGGCCACCAGTGATATGTAGTTATCTTGCCATATTTCTCATGCCATCGTTACTTTCAGTTTAACAGTGTATAGTAATGTATATTGCCCAACACTGTCAACTCTTTGTGACGTCGCTATTGCAAAAGCTTTGTGCCATCTCCGACGATGATGAGCCTATGATGTAACGAACAACGGGAAGCAGCCACCTTTCCAATTTTTTATACTAACTTTGTCCCAACCAGAAATGACCACAAAGTACATTGACGTAAGTGAAATGCACAGTTTAAATCTTCGTACATTGTATTTTACCAACGAGTTGGCGCCTCCGAATGCGTGACCGACCAGTCTTTTCGTACAAACATCATGAATATCATCCTGGGCATATGGCTGCTTGCGGGGATAATTGACGCTTGCACTCCATTGACTGGCTTAGCCAACACGATTTATCAACATTTTCCCACCGAATGCTCGATTAATATTTTAAAAAACCTATACAGCCAAGCGTCTACTCGAACCCCGCGATCATCAGTGAATCATCAATGAAATTCATTCCTCGTGATATTTACCAATCGGTCTATAAAGTTGGATTTAGACCATTGAACATTTACTAAATAGTTTTTTTGCGTAACAAAACGCTTCTGTGTAATTGTGAATGTGCTTTCAACAAAATACCATCAATATGATATCGTTGTGAAAGGGAAATCTCCGATTTAACATGTCTCGCGTCTAATGGTAAACAGAATAAGTGACACGAAACATATTTTCAACAAAGGGTAAAGAGTCCGCTTTGCTGAAAGGCGTATTCTTTATGAGTGGTACATAGCCTAGTGTGGCTAATTATCCAGACCCGTACATATGTACACATATTTGTGATTTTCAGGTTTTCACTGGCCACCATAGTTATTATCGCTATGGCCGCCGTGGCAGCCATCTTAGATAAACTTCCCTTCATGAATAGGCCGACGTCACACTAGCCAAAAAAGATGAATATGCCTGCTTTTATGTGGTGGCCATATTCGGCGAGTGACGAGATTGTTCATCAACAGTACGGTAACTTTCCTTATATTCACTTTTGTCTATCGCGTGACCCACAAAGTAGTAGATTAATTGATTAAAAGTCGAATTCTTCGGCTTCCGCAAGAATCTTAGTGTTGATAGATTTGTGGCAATGCGGGAACGGAATGATAACTTCATACATTTTTTGACACTACGTATTACCAAACGGACGTAGGTCGCCTTTGAAACGTGGGTCTTTTTCCAGCAATCATGACTGAGTGATGCCTTCAGTAAAAATACAATTTGAGAGGTCAGTAATTTCTGCCGAACATTTAATCTTTCAATTCTGATCATTGCTCTCATTAATCACATCAGAAGTGTCATGATTAATGACCCGCCGTTTTTATCTAGTATTTTTGCGGCTCCTGTAGCTCTTTTTCGTGATATAATTCAGATAGTGGAGGCAGATATGCTAGAGTTCGCATGTACGCCATTGTCAACAACTTTGATCCTGTTGAAGCAACACTGCACAGAAAAAAATTCGCTGATAGTACAAATATGCAAATCTCTCCTAACATCATAACGAACAGTGAACGAATTCGTTGAATATCTTAACCAAATCGTAACTAATTAAACGTAATTTACACTTTGAATTAAACGTAATTGACACTTCAACAATTATTAATTGTTGAAGTGTCAATTAGTTTTAAAAACATCACGTCATGATTTAAGAAGACAAAGTTATAGTAGGTCGTTCGCCATGGAACCGAATGACTCAGTGTCTGTGTATGCTTTGTCTCTTCATTTCCTTTACTGCAGACCCAATGTTGAAAAAAACGTCAACCTCACAATCATCTCGGCGAGTAGGTGGTGACCCTTGGGTTAACTACCTAATGTTGGAAGACGGAAAACAATGGAACGTTATTAAGAACGTCGTGGCGAGAGGCCAGTAGGAGGGCTTGCGGAAAAGAGCTAGAAGTTACCTATTCCCATCCAACGTAGGGTTGTTGACAACAGAGACGTTTACTCTATCGACGTCGTATTGGAGTGAACCGAATGTGATAATGCCAAATGGGGGAAAATATGCGCCCATATTAATTTATTGCACCATCTTATTCATTTCACACACCAATATCATTTAAAACGCACATGACTAGAGCCTTGCCCTATTTAATTAATTCAAAAGGATTGTCAAACCGAAACTTTGGACATTGCAGACTTTCCCTTCCGACCTCTCACACCACTCATTATACTTTGAGACATCCCAGTTCGTGTTTTGTTCCAGGTTTAGTCATCCCGCCTCGTCGGAAGAAGACAATTTGATACGAGTGAGTACTCAGCACTATAACCCTGGGAGAAAGTAATTCGATATACCTTCAAAGCGTGGGTGGAGGAGCTATTATTTGATTCTCATCTCTATCCTCCATGTACATGTACGTGTACCTGAGGAGCCCGGTGGTGTAGTGGTTCGGGTCTCCGACTAGCGGTCAGAGGATCCCGGGTTCGAATCCCACTGGGCGTGAGACTTTGGGCAAGTCTCTTTACCTCACTGGCCTCTCTCCACCCAGGTGTATAAATGGGTACCGGTCGGAAATGCTCAATTGTAGCGCTGAATGAGCAGCTCATCTGAGTTCTACTGAAAGGTTTCAGCACAGACTGGGGTTAAAGTGTAAAGTCGGATGAGAACCTCTACCGTAGTTGATATCAGACTATAAACCCAAACTTTAACTTTAACTTTTAACTTTACCTCCCTTTTAAATCATAGATTGTACAATGTACATGTACATGCACATGCAATTCGCTTCGTTTTTATCCTTTCATTTTTTGGGCGATTCAGGCCAGAAGTTCATAATTGTGAATCAAGTCGATAAGAATTCCGGCCAACTAGTGAAGAGAGGAGTAAACTTTTAATTGCGTATGTCGTAGCACCTCACTAGACTCTGAACTGTGAACGTCAAAACTTGAGAGTCATAAAATCTGTACGAGTGAGAACGTTTTCAACTGCCTGTATGAGACGTAAATTAGAGGCCCTTACAACGAGGCTTTAACGTTTCCAACTACGAGACATAAAGTACAAGGGCCTGTTCCATAAAGTGACTTTAAGCTAATGGTAGGCCTACCATTAACTCAATGCATTTTCCATTTGGTTAAAGGTACCATTAGCTTAAAGTCACTTCATGAAACAGGCCCCAAGACCTTACACGAGGCTTAACGTTTCCAACTATATGCGACGTAAATTAAACCTAAAATGTGACACGTGTAAACGACATTACACCGTGGTAATGGCCGAATTTTACCCAGTTTTTGTGTACTTTTACATATTTTTTTGTGTAAAATTCGCCCATTACCGCGGTGTAATGTCATTTACACGTATCACATTTTCGTAAGGGAAATGTCTACAAACAAGGATTTAACGTTTCCAACTAGATGAGATACTATGAGGACTAGACATGTGTCGGTGTCTCGAGAACTTCTTCGGTATTTCACATGCGTCCCGGGATCTCACGAAGGGACCTTCCCTACTCGACGACAAATCCACTTACCATTCCTTGGCCTGCCAGCCCGACCCTGCTGGAAGGATGCGAACATCACCAAAATAGGGACACAATATAATAGTCTTAAATCCATTGTGCTGTCTTAAATCAATCTTATCAACTGTCACTCAAGAGAAATTAATCCATGAATCCACAACAACCTTCAGTCCGGCCAGTCATGTAAGCAGTTGATAAACCGAAGACATCCGACGAGCGATAGGTCTATGAAGCAGATAAGTGTTTCACCACCAATCAAGCAGGTTGTATCTGGGTGCAGACTGCCGATTGAGTGATCACGAGCGATAGGTGTCGTGGCAGCGGGAGCAATCATTCATCTGCGAACGATTTGTCGATTCTGAGCGGATATATACTCAACGCCCACTCGAGAATTCGTTTGAGAAACTAGGCCTAGCCTTTATTCAGGACATANGGGGCGGATCCGTGTCTCCAAGGACGATTCTCACCTTGGTGACACGGATCCGTGTCTCCAAGAGCGATAATCAACCTGGAGGCACGGATCCGTGTCTATAACCCGGCCGTTCGGGAAACGGATCATCCGTGTCTCCAAGCGCCATAATCGTATTGGAGAAACGGATCCGTGTCTATAACCCCGCCCAAAGAGAATTTGCAAAGCCCCAACGCCAACCTCACCGAACAAAAGGATAGACGTTCGCGTTGGCGTTCCGGGACTTTGCCAAAACTATAATGATGCTTGATTTAAAGGGATTTCATTTTCCCTCGGTCAGTGATGTCTCTGCCTATGGGTTACAAACTATACTTGCATTTCGTGTATCTTGGCCTGGCGGCACCTCTTTTTTTCGACTTCATTCGTGATCGGGAGAAGACGACTTCGCCACCGAGTTGATGGCATCCGTCATTCCTAGTCCGTCAACGACGGCAGGGATGCTGAATCAAAGAAGTTCGAATGAATCACCAACATTTGGCCTTGTGATTTTTTCTGACTACAAGAAAACAGAAGTATAATAGCTCTGGAATGTACAAGCGATCCATCGGTCTACTTCATTGTTTCGTAATTATAATACTTTAAAACTATATCAAAACATTTCCACATCCATTTAGAAGGTAAATTACCTTTTAACCTCTTTTATTAACCAGGTAAAAAATCAAAATACATAAACACTACCAATGTAGTTTCAACTGACCGAAATCCAAGCCTCTGTTTTGATGAGGTTGAACGTCAATAACTGCGCAGAATGATTCACGGGGGCTATCCTCGACTCTGGTTACCCAGAAAGTGTTAGTTTTGCTTTTTAATAACCTACTCTTCGATTTGAGGGCAATCCAAGAAAAACAACTTAGACTGGAATAACAATGTGATCGAAAAAATGGACATCACATGTACTTGCGTACCGGTACACCAAAAGTAAGTTCGGAGTGTCCGTCACTGGATCCTTGAACTCGTAATGATCGTATTCCTTCCATCAGCCAGTGGTTATCTCTGGCACTTGTTTTACACCAACTTTGCAATAATGGGCATGGCTGCCAAAAAATGCACGAATGAAAGCCGAGGGAGTTCCACAGCCATAAAATAGCTATACTGACATTCCACGGGGAAATTCATAGCTTGGAATCCATTAGAAAAAAACCACTTTCACATGTCGCCGCTACGAATAGTACAAATTACCCGCCACGGTACGTGCTGCAGAGTAGAAAGGTAAGGATCGCCTCCATCGGAAATATTTTTTCTCGGGGCTTTAATTGATACTACAAACCTAACGGCAATAATTGTTCGCTGGTGTTAGGCCTAGGGGGAATTCATGCTGATTAATTCCGTTCGAGCTTGGAGGTTGATGAAAGGTGTGGCTGGCAAGTACTTTGGAGACCCATGCATGCATGAATCATCATGTGATTCAATATGACCAATCAGAAGGCGTCCTCGAAGTAACCTTGAAAATTTCTCCACAAATCGTACAAAAACCTCGAAGTCGGTGAAATAATTCAATTTCTTTATTCGGGACATGCTTTGACCCCAAATGATTTGAATATGCATCAATAGTCAGTAGATTACGTGAGAGGAAAACGGCAAGAAAAATCGGGGACAAAACTGAACAATGCTAAAAGTGTGATGATAGAATGTCTGAAGGCCAGCTCACCAATAAAAAGGTTTCTTTTGGGGGGGTCGGGCTATGTATGCAAGTGTTTGTGCAGTTTGCAGGGCTTGGGAAAACACACTGGGAACAAAGAACCTTGTACACTAGGGAAGAAAGTTACGGTCCAGCAGAGACCAGTGTGACGGAGACCACTTACGTAACTACTGCCACCTACAAAATCACTGCAGAACTATAATATTGCTGCAGTCTGATCCTAGACCTTAAAGGACCACAGAGTGCTTTCTGATGCAGCTTGAAAATTCTGCAAAACACTATTTAGAACAACAAACTGCTCCTGAATGATGGCCTAATCGGCAATCACATAATATCATAGAGAATAAAAAAGTACAACAATCCATCCACCTCTTCACAATATATTTATCACTTTCATATATTACAAATTGGCTGACTGGAACTCTTGACAAGTCATAACTGAAACTTTTTTAGCTGCCAACTCCGTACAAAGAATTTCCTGAAGAAATACTCCATTTTCCATGCTTAGGAGGACCAGTATTCTTGTAGATCACTTATAGTGCAACAGTTGGAGAACTTTCAGGAGAATTTTCCAGGACTGGTGTTAAACAGGCCAGTCATCACTTTTTGGGGGGGGAGGGGTTAATCAAATAATCAAAAAACGTAAGTTTGCAGAACAAATCAAAAGTATCTTCACAAAAGCCCTCCAACAATTGTCAACTTAATAAAACCAGGTCAGCAGTAACAGTGAAAACCAACCAAGGAAGTTACCAAGTTTTCTTCTCTTGATAGCCGAGATTAGAAATGACAATCTGTGAAATGCACACTATGATACAGCACCTTAAAATGCATCATAAAGCTTCACAACTCGTATATACTAGCAATACATGTAGACATACCGGTAGTTAAGTACTGTCAAAATAGCACTCGTATGAAAACTAGAAACTGCTAGCCTGACAAGTTGATAGTCAACCCAATAGTAATTTCACCCAAGTGACTGGTCACTCTGATGTTAAACTGATGATTGCATTTATATTTTCTGACTTACTTTACATTACCGTATGTACACTTCATTTTGTATGACGATCGAGTACAGTACAACCTCTCTATTAGGGACACCCTTGGGACTGACAACTGCTGTCCTTAACCCTTTAGGACTCAGTGGGTAAAAATGGTCAGATCCCCTCATAACGGCCTACACCAGCCTGCCAAATGCGTCGTTCCCAACCCGTTGTTAAGATGGCACTTGCATAGGCCGGCTTGATGATCTATCATCATTAAGATGTAAGTTTCTTGAAGTTCCGCAAAATATTTAAGGAGCTAGATGCAATTTTTGTGAAATTTCACAGGGGTGTCTCGGCGGCCGTCATCAGTCCTAAAGGGTTAATTGAGAGGTGTCCCGTTTATAGAGAAAAGAAACAACCAGATTGGGACTTAACTTTGATGTCCTTAATAGAGAGGTGTCCTCCTGGCAGAAGTGTCTGCTAAGAGAGGTTCCACTATACAAGTTTCATAATCCAGCCATTTTCAGGGCTGTTATGTGTTCATTGAAACTAGCTCCTTTTGACCAATCCAAACAGATGCATTCTACAGATAGACACCATGCAAAAAGCTGTCTGCTTGAGCTATTGTTTGGTTCTAGAAACGATTCACATCTCGCACTTTCCGATCAGTCCCGTGATACCTCACACAAGTCTGACACACACCAATAACTTATATCACTCAAATCAAGCACAAGACTGAACTGATAATTACTCCAGTCCCGAGCATCTGCAACCAGGCAGCAACACATCCCATCAATGCCAAGATATCATCATGACAAATTGTCTGGTGATAGACTGGTGTTCGTCGCAGTAATCAAGATGACCCTCAGAAATGTAACACAAAACTTTAATCCTGTAATTACGGGTTAGCTTTTAGCAAACACACTAAAAATTACTTAGTTGCTTTTGCTGATAGAAGACTGATCGAAATTTGGGGCAATGCCACAATCAGACTGTTCCTCATCACGACTTAATTGCCACCAAGGACACCTGGTGGAGAACCAGTATCATTCTGTTTACTTTCCAGTGGAGAATGGTGGGATCTTGCACTCAAACGTCTCCCCATTTTGCCTCTCCATTTTAAAGGTACCACTGAAAGAGAAAATTGTGCACAGTTAGACTTGAATCAGATGGCAGTAACGTGTCGAAAGACGGCAGTCTATCCTGGTACTTACCTTTCGTCAGGAAGAGAGAGACACTGAGTCATTAGCTGATACCTGCCATTGTTGACATATGACACTAAAACTGGCAAAGTGTCATTCATTGACAATAACAGAACAACCTTGTCAATATTGAGTTAGGTTACGAGATAGTTCCTAACCTAATGGAAATTCTTCTACATGTACAAGCAATTTTTTACAATTCCACTCTCGATGAAGCACTCTTCTGTCCCAACTCACCACATATGACCACTGGGTGCCTGCAGGGACACATGGCTACTGTACTGAAAAGCTGGTTGCGTCTTTGATAAAACAGGCTCCTGAAAGAGTGAGGGCAGAAGGATGAACGCATGTTTATTGTAGAATATATCAGCATGACACTAACAGACATAAACAATACCACAATAGAGCTTTTTTCATTAAAATGAACAGAATAATATCAACATGAACACATAAACAACTATGACAACAAGCATATTCAGTTTAGAAAGAAAACACATGAACTGAACGAAAATTACAACTTTAGTCAATGCAATACCAACAGCTATAAATGTGGAATGAACAGAATGATGTAAAGCACAGATTATAAGTCGCCTATGTAAATGAACTTGAGCAAAAGAACACTGAAAGAAGCATTATATGTCATCATCAACTTAAACTCAATGGCAGCTGAACTTTATGATCAACATTCTGGCACTCAAGTTCTATATTGTACAAATTGTTTCCTTCCCTGGCACAAATTAGGATCAGCATTTGAACTAGAAGGGAACGTGGAGAAATGAATTCAGTACATATCATATACCGGTGCATACCAGAAGCCAAAGTAATACTCATTCAGAAGGATTCCATTCAAAGGAAAACAAAGAAGACTTGGAAAAGAGTACCATCATCATATCATCAGGACAACTCACTCACCTGTCCGATCACACCTCTGCCTCGTATTGTCTCCATTGTTCCTGAAAGACTGAAGATTCTCCAGCACCGTTCACGAAGTTGTAATGTGTCGTCTGATAGATTTTCCAATCGAATGCAATATCGCCACCAGTAGACCTGCGTCCCTTGCGAATCCTATTAAAAGGTACAATTTTATTATACCTGTACCGGTACTCATTCTGAGAGAAACACAATTTGCAAATATGATGTAACATCCAACATAAAGATAAAAGCATGTAGCATTATTCTTTCAAAATAGCCCTATAAAAGGCCTCATCTGACATGACACCACAGAACACGAGGCTCAATTGTAGTAATTTTGTCCCTTATAATAGTCAGAAATTGTATAGTGTACTACAAACCCTTGAACCCATATAGAATGGCATCACCGTCACTCGAACATTTTCTGTTGTCTGCCGATGTACGTTTGAGAGTTCTAACCATGGATAATTCTTTTCTTGCCATGCTCTCAGTGTTTCCCTAGCCAGGAATGGTGGAGCTGAAATGAACATGACAACAGTAGTCTCCATGATACTTCCTTTTCAGAGTCTATCTTGCCTCTCAATAAGTACCTTCGGAACTGACTGACAGTCGTTTCTCGTAAGTCCATACTAAAACACGACCTGATGCTCACCTCTTCCGGAATCACTGACTAAGAAGCGATCAAACAGATCATGCTCAATTGGCTGTTTTTCTGTTGATGTGTATGGAAGAATATCTTCGTGAGCGACATAATCAAGACCTGAAATTACAAGTTTTAGAGAAAAAGCTAAACATTTCCATTGCTTATTTTTTCAATGTCCATACTGACAGATGAGTTGAACATTATCAAAACTACAAAGGTATAACAAGGAGGACCTTCCAAGCCATGATAGCTAGGAGTAGGACAATTAAGAGCAATAAGTTTATGTTCTTTCAGAAGAGCCGAATTTAGCTCACCTGGTATGGCATATAATGACTGACTGTTTTCTTGGTTTCCCAAAAATGTGACTGCTTCTGTTTGTGCTCTCTGAAATTGAAGAAAATATGCATCATCATCATACCATTCATGCCATTGGTCAACAATTACAACAGAATGTCAGAGTGGAAAGGGCATTGAATACCTTGGGCAGACTAAAGAAGGTGCTTTTGTTTGATCTGATACTAAAAAACTCACTATGTAAGGACAATCTCTTGAGTCTATCAACACCTGGTAATATGTGTGTGTACTCCCTTTAACAGCCCTGTTTGATGTACCCGAGTAGTTCAATTCCCTCCCTGGGACTATAGGACTGTCATCGTATGTCCTGCTGAACAAAGAAAAATACCTTCAGGAACAGAGAAATTATGACTATGAGATGAGACTCTGATCAGTTCACTGCAGCCGGTGTGAAAAATAACAGGTTCACAATAGAAGCATTCTTAATCCCATACTATTACTAGCCGAAATACAATTTGTGTACTGGTACACTAATGCATGCCACTCTGATGACTGATCATCAAAAATGTGTGACTGGTCATTTCACGTTTTCATTCTAGAGATGAACAACACCATGATTGGTCAGCCAAAATTACCAACATTTACACTTAGCATTTCAGAATATGTGTGCAATATCTGTGCCAGCATCTCACCTTGATGTACTTGTGTCTGGTTTATTACCAAGGTCTCTGTCATACACTCTAGCAACCCATGGGAAAAGCACAATACTTCTGTAGCCAAACACTTTATGGAGGAAAAGCTGGAAGTCAAATTAATGGACAAAATCTATTACATCAAAAACATGCCTTGGAGGTACATGTATCACCTATACATGATGTCTCCAAGTTACAATGTAAAATGGTTTGAAAACTCATTCTAGTTTCTTGGGTTACAAAATACTTCAACTTATTTCCTCAACAGACAACAGACAAGACGCAAATCAACTCATCTAAGTTCTGGGACCAACATACAAGTGTATGAAATGTTTCTGCCAGGAATTTTTAAGGGGCGGGGGTAAAGAGAATATTTGACAGGAATTCTTGGTCAAAAACACAAATTTTGATTTTTTAAGGGGGAACCCCCTGTCCGATTCGTAAGAACACCGAATCAGACCGGATCAGGACATTGTTGCACCGAATCGGAGTTGGCTTTGGTTTGGTATGAAGTTTAACCGCAAGTTCTTACATGTTTAATAGGTTTATGGAATATAATGAACAGATATTGCGTATTATCTTAATGAACAGATATTGCGGCCTATATTATAATTCATGATTCTTGCGTTTAAAAAGAAAAATGAATGTTAATTGATTCCGATTCGGTGACTTTATGCTCTGATCCAGTCCGATCCGGTCAGATTCAGTCCGATCCGGTGTTCTTACGAACCCCCTGTCCCCCCTCTGGCAGAAACACTGATGGGTATATACCTGTCCGGTGTCATATCTGCCCTGAAGCTTTGGATTCTCCAACACTCCCACTTCAGCAAGCCTAAATTGGAAATAGCTTTGTAAAATGGTACAAGGTGCTATCACTGATGAAACGGGTCAAGTAGAGTATAGCGCCTAATAAAATAGTGGGCCAACCGGTGGCGGTGAGAAGTGATAAGTGACATATTGCTGCTTAGGGGGCCTAGGCCTATTTTTATTCCGTGCACACACTCGGTACACTTTCCATGGCTTGGCCCACTATAACGCTACTTGAGCCAATGAAGCTGCCCAACTTCACTCAGCAAAGGTTGCAACTAATGATAGGTTTACACTATGTTTCCAGCGGCCATGGCAATCACATTTCAGGGGTGAACGCAACAAAACGTTACTGTACGAAATAGGCCGTAACAAAATTTGGAGGCGGTTCATAGTGGGACGGGAAGCATGTGTATTCCCCAGGCCCAGCATCTCAGAGTCCTTTCAAGTTTTGTCACGTTCTGCCAAGTTAAGTGCGCGTTTTGTCACAGTTGCTTCACGGTTGCTGTGCATTTTGTCCCATTTTGCCACATCTTGTCACGGTTCTCAAGGCAAGCTCGCGTGGATGGTAGCCATTTCGCTGCGTTCAATCACAACGCGTCAAGGCATGTGACGGTTTACAGGCCCCCGGCGCGATACGGCGCATTGCATTGCGTTCTACCACGGTCTGACATGGCGCGCGCGGTATGAGAGGGAGTATATAAAAGCCAGGCCCAGCAGGGGAGCTTCGTTCGAGTCTGAGCAATCGACGACACATTATAGGCCTTCTTTTTCATCCATACAAAGCCTTGACGGTATATAGAACTTTAGAATCCCTGGTCAGAAGTGGCACATCCTACACAATCGTAACATTAATGCGGCTTATTCTGTCAATCGATGACCAGGGTCAGGGATTGTAAAGTAGTTCCTGCCGTGGCCACGTGGGGTAGGCCTATGCAATGCATGCCATGGCCTACGACCTGCGTTTCGGGCAACGGGGCTGCCGTGGCGTGGCC
The DNA here is from genome assembly GCA_002633025.1 of Notospermus geniculatus. Lineage (NCBI taxonomy): Eukaryota > Metazoa > Nemertea > Pilidiophora > Heteronemertea > Lineidae > Notospermus > Notospermus geniculatus. The sequence continues at coordinate 47,234 of NMRB01000914.1, read as the reverse complement.
ACCGCACCGGGAACATAGCCTAATGTAAACCAAGAAGGGCAAGGCGTAAATGGGGTACCGTACACTGCACTCATGCCAGCTCGGTCGACGACGCAAATCTGCCAAATGCATGCAGTGCAGTGCATGTACATGTCTATGTCATACATGGTCATGATGCATGGTCACCAGTGTGCAAAGAAGGCCTAGCCTAGCCCCCAGCATTATTATTGTCAGAATTCTGTCAAATTTCAGCACGGCAATTTCTTGGATACAAATATCTTGAATCTATGTACCTTGTGGCAAGTTTTCTGTGCTTTACTTTGAAATATGCGCAATTTTGTGGGTGAATAAGAAGCCTGAAAACACTGGAAAATTTTCGTCTCGAAAGCGACGCCATTTTGTTGAGGAGAATAAGAAGGCTTGTGATTGGTTGATTTGATATTGTAATCAGCGCCACGTGGTGGATGTAATCTAAACGATTTAGATGGATTATGGATCATGGACCATGTGGACATGGTGGATGGACAGTGCAGTGATGGACACAATGGATCATTCAGTGAGTTGACCAATAGGTGTCACTACGGCCCAATTCAATGCAAAGTCATGAAAGTTGCGGAGTAGGATATGGATCCAACGCTCCTGCCTGTGTCACAGTGTGAAACAAAACAAAAACAAAACAAACAAAAAAACATGAAAAATGTGACCCGACCCAGCACAGCAAAATGAGTCGGAAGTCGCACAGAAGAAGACCGAAGGTGGAACCAGACAGCAACCACAGAAATCGACGAAGTCAAACTTCACAAATGGGCAGACAATCCTGAAAAATCAGCGAACCGTTGGTGTCACCTTGGACATGTTGGGTCTTCTTAGGCCTATGCAGGCGCGGATCCAGAGGGGGGGTTTTGGGGGTCGTGACCCCCCCCTGCTCGTACTTACGCCACGTATGCGATAGTCGTCACAACTCTAAGTCGTCACAAAAAGCTTGGTCCCGAGAGTGACGACTTACACGGATTCTACTGTATAACCAAATTTCATTGAAATATATTTAAAAATAAAGGAATGCGCACCATTTGAAAAAGTTCAGCAGAATAAATCAGCAAGTTCAGCAGGAAATCAGCACGAAATCAGCAGTTTACACCTACCCATCATGGACCATCATGTGGACAAGACAGTGACAGTGATGGATACATTGGATCATTCAGTGAGTTGACCAATAGGTGTCACTACGGCCCAATTCAATGCAAAGTCATGAAAGTTGCGGAGTAGGATATGGATCCAATGCTCCTGCCTGTGTCACAGTGTGAAACAAAACAAACAAAAACATGAAAAAACATGAAAAATGTGACCCGACCCAGCACAGCAAAATGAGTCGGAAGTCGCACAGAAGAAGACCGAAGGTGGAACCAGACAGCAACCACAGAAGTCAAACTTCACAAATGGGCAGACAATCCTGAAATCAGCGAACCGTTGGTGTCACCTTGGACATGTTGGGTCTTCTCACAGTGATCGATTTTTAGCTCTTCGGTCCAGTTGTCCACCGGGCAAGTGCTCTTTTGCAATTGGTTGCCCGTGTTGCTTTTTGAGTTGCCCGCAAATGGTTTTTCAATGGAAAAATGATGATTCTTTACTTGTCCGCAGGACAACCACTTCTGGACTTTTACTTGTCCGTATCAAAATTCACTTGCCCCGGGCAACGGGACAAGTGCTTAAATCGATCAATGTCTCATGTGCGCATTCTGACTCATTTTTGTCGTGCCGGGTCACAAATAGGGCCTAAGTAGTGGACATGACACCAGTCAGGTGGTGGTTGGATTTTCCTGTGTATCGGTCCGCTAGAACTATGCTGCCATCTTTTGGCAATACGCGTCGTGGCTGACTCTGCTCCTATTGGTACGTGACACGGACCAATAGGACGAGTCCGTGACACCTACCTACCCATTCGGAACTTCTGAAGGCAACTTTCGGCAATTTCCGTAGACACTCGCATTTCCCGCCGCCCCCAGTGGACAGATAAGCAGTTCGCCTCAGGTCGTTCTGAATGCTACCTAGGCCTACCGTGTAGGTGTAGGCCCCAAGTCAGTTCAATCCGTATTATTAGGCCTAGGCCCTATGGCAAGGGCCTATGCCGAGTAGGCCTAGGCCTAAATCCGTATGAATTAGTCACAGGTACTTGACGCAATAATTGTGAATAGTTGCAGAGAAAACCCCCCGTTTTACTGACAACGTCAGTTTCACTGACAACACTGTAAAAAAAAAAAGGCCTATATATTTTTACAGTGTTGTCAGTGAAACTGACGTTGTCAGTAAAACAGGGGGTTTTCTCTGCAACTATTCACAATTATTGCGTCAAGTACCTGTGAAATTAGTTAGAGTTAAAGTTTGGGTTTATAGTCTGATATCAACAACGAATGGTAGGCCTAGAGCAATAGATAGAGGTGTCATCCGACTTTACACGTTAACCCCAGTCTATCCTGAAACCTATCAGTACTAACTCCGATGAGCAGGCCTTGTGTTTTGAGGTGAGTAAAAACTGCTCGTCTGAGTACAATAGAGTTTTCTATTGTTCTCAGGCGAGCACTTTTTCACTCACCTCAAAACACAAGGCCTTGATCATGTTGAGCTGCTCATTCAGCGCTACAATCCGAGCATTTCTGACCAGTACCAAAAGTAGATAAGAGAGGAATTATCTGTTAGGCCCCTTTATTATTATCCTCTCTTATCTATTTTTGCCATTACCCATTTATACACCTGGGTGGAGAGAGACCGGTGAGGTAAAGAGACTTGGCCAAAGTCTCACGCCCAGTGGGATTCGAACCCGGGACCCTCTGATCGCTAGTCGGAGACCCGAACCACTACAGTACACCACCGTGGCTCCACAAATCTGTATCAACATGATCCTGCATGGTACACTCAAATATCGAAATGACCTCGTGATTGGGAATCAGTCTGTCACCCTAAAGAAAAGTAGGCCTAAAACAATTCCAGACTCCCACACCAGTCGAGTCGAATCAGCATGATCAGGCGCTCACTTGCAGGGCAGGGCAGGGGTTCGAATATTTGTGATGCCAAATGAAAAATTTAAACATGTTAGGCCTAAATCAAAATCAGAACATGAGAAAATAGAAATGAACATATATATCCTATCCTACATGTCCTATGCTCGTTGCCATTGCCATGAATCAGCTGCTGATGGCTGCCTGAAGCAAGTCGGCTGATGATGTAGCCTAGGCCTACATGTACCATATAGGCCTAGGCCTATTTTAATCCCTTTTATAATTTTAACTTCAGATCATCCAATAGGGGCCTTACCATGGAATCGTTATTGAAGAAAGAACTTGAAACAACCAAATTAAAACAATTTGGTGGTGAAGGAGTAGGTTGCATAAATCGCGGCCAAGGTTATGACACTGACCAAGGGAAAATCTTTGCAAAGTTTAACTCTGAGAGTGGGGTAAGAATGATATCATAAATACATTATGGTATTACCACTGCTGATATTGATAGGCCTATGGCCTAGGCCTACTAATGATGATGTGCTGATATTAATAAGGCGGATGCTTCATTGATAGAATGCTTCCACTATCCCTCCTTCTTCCATTCAGTAGTACCGGGACTACTGAGAATAGCCTACCATCTCACTAACTGCACACATACGAGTGATAACTGTTGATTTCATATTCTCTTTCTATAGACACTAAGTCATCGTTCTTCAATTCTAGGCGAGAGTAATGTTTGATGGAGAATTTGCAGGACTGGAAGCCATGTTTGCCACTCAGACAGTGAGGGTTCCAAAGCCAATAAAGGTGGGACCAAAAATCAGGAAATTAGTATTTAATTTAATTGCTCTGAGCTGTATGATGACAGCAGATATTCGGTTCATGAATCACTGATGGTACATTTACAGGAAAATGAATACGGTATTCTAGATTGATTTAATGGATTTCTGGCAAGTCTTTCCCTATTCCAAAAGGTTGCTTCATATTATTGGCATGACATGTTTCACTTTTACCTTGAAGGCATTTGATGACCCATCAGGAGGGGCCGTACTTGTCATGGAGTACCTTGACATGAAGGGACTGAACAAATATGCCGCAAAACTAGGAGAAGAGATGGCTAAGTAAGTGTTGTTTTGCTGAGGGAAATTACTCTTACTAGCTCTGAGAAAGGCCTGTCTACAATATTTCTTAAATCTGGTGAATTGAGAGGAAATAAGTACCGGTAGGCTACCAACAGGGAAGATACAAAAATGTCTCTCTTGCATTCTCCATTTCATCAATCTGAATTTAATTGCCACTGGTAAATACTAGTACCGGTACATGTATTCTAACATTTTCTTGTCCAGATTTGCTTTAAAGAATTTTGGTTCATGTAGTGTGGCAATGAACTGTCTCATTGTGCAGACTGAGTGTAAAGTTGTTTCGTAGTTAGCTCTGTACTAGAAACTGAAATCAAAGTGTCTAGATTGTCAGTATCTGCTCATGGATTATATGTCTTACATAACACAGGATGCATCTTCATAATGCTGAGATGAAGAAAAAGGCTGAAAAGGAGGCAACATCCGTCCATAGGGATGAACCTCAATATGTTGATAAATTTGGATTCCATACAACAACATGCTGTGGTTACATTCCTCAGGACAATTCATGGGAAGACAACTGGGTTGTAAGTATTTTCTGGACTTGTGGCCTGGTGGTTATCACGTCCGCTTTAACAAGCGGCAGGTCCTGGGTTCGAATCCCGGGCATGGGATTCAAAATAATTCCTGGCTCTTCAGTCCGTCACATGGGACAGTAAGCCCTGGGGCCTGTTTCATAAAGTGACTAAGCTTATGGTACCATTAACTTCAATGCATTTTCCATTTGTTTAAAGCTTGAGATGGCCTCTTCCGTACTTACCAGGGCCAATAATGCTATGGCTTCAGCCCTGACGGAAAAATCTAATCTAATCATTATCTGCACATTCAAACATATTAATAGTGTTCCTTCCTTGCAGGAATTCTTTACCAGACATAAAATGCAACAACAGGTTGACTTGATCTTATCTAAGGTTAGCATACCTTCAGGGATAAATCAATCGTACCATTGAATCAGACATCAGTGTCAAGATATTTTATGCTGTAGGCCTATAGACAAATATCACCATCTTCCACCTATAGACTGTTATCACTCCAAAGAGTGCCAAACCTGACGGGCAGCATCATAACGTCCCATGCTGCATTCATGATGTTTTGACGCGAGACGAAAAAATGAAATTGTTGCTGGACGTCATGATCACCAAAACAACTGGATTTCTTTTAGTCACGTCATGGCATTCAGAAATGATGTGCGGGACATCATGACACTGCCCCGTCAGGTGCTGTGCACTCTTTTGGAGTGAGAGAGCCAATTGTGATTGACTTTCTGACAAGATGTAGAAGACTGAGTTGAGTGATTTAAAGGGACCCTAGTAGCAGTACTGCCACTATACAACAGGTGGCACTAGTAATCATGATCCCATGAATTGTGGATCAAATGTTAACATTGATGAAATTTTACTTCAAAATTGATGCCCATGTTGGATCCTCATGCCACCAACTCTGTGTTAATCATATCAATATGCACTAAAAAGCTGCCTCTAGAGGTCATTTATGAGAAAAATTCAAAAGAAACAAGAACTGGTGAAAGTTTCACTTTCAAATTTCGGCCAACCAAGAGATAAACCCACTGTTTCAGTTCTCAATACATTTTCAGTCTGGTGATCGAGACGTGAAGGAATACTGGCCTCAGTTAGAGAGAAAGATTCCAGAATATTTCAAGGGTGTTGAAAATGAGATCATTCCAGCTCTCTTGCATGGAGACCTGTGGGGTGGGAATGTTGGAGAGACAGATGAAGGCCCTGGTAAGAAAATTTCAAGGATTTCAGACTTCCATGGACGGTATTGGCCATATTGAACCTTGTCACCTCTGTACCCAGCTTGCTAATGATACCACATTTATCTTGTGTATTTCCTTTACAGTTGTCTTTGATTGTGCAGCCTTCTATGGCCACTCAGAATTTGAGATGGGAATAGCAACAATGTTTGGAGGCTTCAGTAGTGCTTTCTTTGACAGTTACAACAAGATAATACCATTGGCACCTGGTATCAGGAAACGACGAAAACTTTACAAATTATTTCACTATTTAAATCACTGGTTAGTACAGTCATCAGTCTTTTTTGTTGAATCATGTAAGTCTCATTAGAATGGGGATTCGTTCAGGAATCTCTATCATCAGCACTCCTCATCAGAGTAAGATTTTAGTTTCATCAATGCTCAGTAGATGTCTCCCCATCTGCTAATGGTTGTTGAGAGTGCCCCTGATGTTAGTGTGTGTTTGATATGGTAAATTGTGTCACGAATGTCTTGAAATATATCAACATCATACCTGTGTGGCTGGAGTTGACTCTCCTACTCAGCATCCCTACATTATGTTTCTTTTTCAGGAATCACTTCGGTTCAGGTTACAAAAGTCAATCGATGAATATCATGCAGGAGCTGAGCAAATGAGATGAAACGAGTGAGAGCTGTGATTGCCAAGTACCGGTGTATACAGTAAGGAATTGGGGATATAAAATAGTAGATAATGCATTAAATGACTATCTGCGCCAATATATATTATTCATTTTGTTAACTTCTATGTACCTAAAGACAATCTGTAATAATACAGAGTGGATCAGCAAAAATGTTGAGTCCCATGATAGTGGATTGATGTTGAACCATTTTCATTAGATCATCCTATATATCAATCCAGTCTTTTCTAGAGTTTCAGATTGTAAAGTTCCACTTGAAAAAGACCCCGGTTGGGGTCGAAAATTCGTGAATTCTGGAGATTGACTTCTTGTTTATTATCTATATATCAATCCTCATGTTCTATGGCAAGTTATGTCTTGAATAATGATATACCTACAGTTGGAGACATCAGAATTACAAATTCTGTTGTGCGTAGGCTATTTGCATGTTTCAAACATGTATGTGTTGAGAAATGTATTTGAATCATGTATGTGTTGAGAAATGTATTTGAATTCTATCCATGTTGAACAAAGTTCATCAGATCAAATGAAAGTTCCGGCATTTTGTGTTTATGTTATTGACATGTGCGATATCCTGTCAAACAACATTTTCAGAGGACTGCCACCTTAGACAAAAGACAATTATGTGAATGGAACCAGAGGAGCCTTGACAGCCTAGTGGTTGTCATGTCCGCTTACATGTAACAAGCGGCAGGTACCCGGGTTCGAATCCCGGGCCACATGGGATTACTCATCCCTTGCTAGTCAGTGCATCGGTCCCATGGGACAGTAAGCCATGGTGCTTTGCATCTTGTACCTTTGCAAGGGAAAGTAAAAGACCCCATCAAGTGAGGAACGTTTTTTCACCCACATGTACTAGCCAACATGAACTGGTACTGACTTTAAATGGCCCAACATGTGACAGATGACCTGGTCAACAAGTACATGGCCAAAATCCTTAATCATATCTGTGTTGGTGCCATTCGGTCGGACAGCTGTGTTTTTAAGTCTGAAAGCCATGATTAGGCATTATGACATCAGCCTGAGACTTCTAATGATGGTCATGCCTGTCTAAATATTATTTGGCTTTACCGGGCCTGGGGAATGTGTGAATAAGGGTACACTATGCACAGCTGAATGTAAATGTTTCTCTTCTTTTGTCGACTACTTTTCATGTTGGAGGCAAAATGGAATAGATGGTGTGTCTAGCACCAATTTCCAAATTCAGATGTCTCAGAGGAAGTGAATTCCCTGCTGACCATTCACAGAGAAATCACCTGCTTACCTGGCCTAATTGTGGGATAATCAACTGTGAAGTTGGCCTTAATGGAGCAAAACCAGCAGGAAGGCCTTTCAGAAAGGATGACTAACTGGAAATACTCCTTACCGACAAACATACCAAAGCAGGACACCGAGACAGTTTTGAGCAAGCAATGAAAAGGCAGATTTGCAGAAATGCCTGCTGTTATGTTGTGAGTGGAATGTCTTCATGCAGGGAATCCCCAGTTGTCAGCTCTAGTCACAATAGGAATTGATGGAGTTGAAGTGGTGTAGTGTCTCAGGGTTGCAACATGTGACCAGGAGATCTCAAGTTCAATTTCTCCTCTCATTGTCCACCTATCTATGTTTATGGAAAAGGACACTCAAGATCAGAGTAAAAACTGAAAGTTGCACAAATGAGGGAACTGACATTGAAACACAATTTAAAACAGTCACTCCACCTCCCATATACCGTATTTGCTCCAAGGATTTCTTTGGCATGGAAAAGTCACTGCCCTTGTGCACTGACAGACATAACCTTGCATCACAAAGTTGTCTAATTGATGCATGAACTACACATTTGATGGTACATGTATAATACCCCCATTATTATATGTGTGGGTAGTCTAATTGTGGGATAATCAACTGTGAAGTTGGCCTTAATGGAGCAAAACCAGCAGGAAGGCCTTTCAGAAAGGATGACCAACTGGAAATACTCCTTCCCGACAAACATACCAAAGCTAAAGCATGACACCGAGACAGTTTTGAGCAAGCAATGAAAAGGCAGATTTGCAGAAATGCCTGCTGTTGTGAGTGGAATGTCTCGATGCTGGGAATCCCCAGTTGTCAGCTCTAGTCACAATAGGAATTGATGGAGTTGAAGTGGTGTAGTGTCTCAGGGTTGCAACATGTGACCAGGAGATCTCAAGTTCAATTTCTCCTCTCATTGTCCACTTATCTATGTTTATGGAAAAGGACACCCAAGATCAGAGTAAAAACTGAAAGTTGCACAAATGAGGGAACTGACATTGAAACACAATTTAAAACAGTCACTCCACCTCCCATATACCGTATTTGCTCCAAGGATTTCTTTGGCATGGAAAAGTCACTGCCCTTGTGCACTGACAGATATAACCTTGCATCACAAAGTTGTCTAATTGATGCATGAACTACACATTTGATGGTACATGTATAATACCCCCATTATTATATGTGTGGGTAGCATATTTGAATAAAGGTCCCCTTTATTCATTATTAGGTAAGAGTCACCTGTTGGGAGAAAACATGCCTAACTGATGTAATGAGCTATAATGACTGGCGGCATGACTGGCTGGAGAGCTATCCCAAGGCCAGGTATTGTGTTTAGATTTTGACTGAGAACAAAATAAAGTTAAAAACATATTTTAATGATCAGTTGTTTATTTGTAGTTATCCATAATAAAAATGATGGTGAATATCAATAATCTCGGTTACAGATAAAACTGATTTAATAATCAAGGACAAAAGTAAAGGTGCTCGTATAGAAACGTGCCACTTTTTCCTGTTACAAACTTACTATCTCTACCATCCACAAATTACACAAATATCTAACATTTAGACCTATTTACATCGAGTTGAAAAGTGGTGTGTTTTTCATCAATAAACTACCAAGGCAATAGAATTACATCTGCAAAGGAAACGTTTAGGAAAATGACTTTGGAGCACTTGAAATATACCGACTCCAATTGCTTAACAATCTTTTGCAAAATACCGTAGTGCAGAATTTTGATCATTTACATGTTTTAAGAATAGGCCTGTGAAGTAATGCAAACTTCTCCGTTGCAGAGGTTATTCAATGCCTTGGGCAAGCTGTTGTGCGTGACGCAGGAAATAGCGCTGCATTTTCTAATTGCTATCTAACGAAGACTAGACAACATTGGCAGTCTATGTGCATGTATTTTGGTAGGTTCTCCAATGATGTATGAACCGAACAGACCCGCTCAGTTGGTCTCCTTTTTGAAACAACGTATTCTCTTTGTTATCACCATGTACTGCTAAGTAGGACACAGATAATAATGCGCTGCTCAGTCTAGAGATAACCAGACGCCTGGGGAGCCACTCCAGTCTCCATCAACACTAAAAAATGTCGAGGCAGACGTCCTACCTCCGCATATTTCCACCTTGATGCGATAATCTTGCAATTCTGATAATGCACTCGGATATTTTCAAGTCACCTGGCTGAATATTTGTAGCTACATCATCAGAGAAATGCTGATAACAAAGGGATAGGATGCTCGCATTAGAGGATACGATGGATATGAAAACGTCTTGAACTACATGTACCCGAGGACAGTAGCATGTAGCTGTTAACAGCCATACACTATGAAAATGCAGTGACCGACAAAGAAGCCCTGCAAGGAGGAATGAGATGGCAATGAAGTGATCAAATCTCTTTGTAGAAGCAGGGTTTCTTCTTTTACATTCCTCAATTCTGAAAATCTGTACCTGGGCTTTGGTTGTTCAAAACTGAACATTACTGCAGTGCAGTGTACTTATTTTCATCCGATGATGTAAAAAGTTTGTCATTAAATTACGATCATGCACACCTTCAGCAAGTAACATCAAATTCCAGCAACTCGCAGCTGTCTGTATGGTGTACTGCACTGTTATTCAAAGATTACATCACACTACAGTGTTAATTAATAATACTGCAAATTCAGACAGATGATACATTAAACATCAATGACAGTGAATCTATACCCTATAACGGCCAATATACAAGAAAGTTCCCTACCCTAGAAATACCAAGGCCAAATTTGGATTATCATTGTAGGCTACATGTATATAAAAATTCACCATCTCTGAAACAAATGAACTTTCTAACAGAATTATGGCCAATCCATTCCAACAGTAAAAGACTCCTATCCTGACATGAACTGTTATCATGCAAGAATGAAGTCATACTTGTATAAAGACTGGAAATTTTTTTTTTTTTAATTTCGTGTGATCTGCCTCGATACTTGTAGGGCCAAGACCTCGTGTGCTGCCTCTCTGAGTCACCTCCCACATGATGTCATCTGTTTCCTGAGTATCACACATACATTGCCAATCAAATAGGATGACTGTTCCATGCTATATAAAGTCAACAGGCGAACGTAAACCACCACAGACAAGATGGTGAATGTTATTGACTGGATGTCATCCATCATCGTCATTAATACTGACCATTTCAAAACCAGTGGCATCCTCGTTCATAGGCAAAATGACATAGGACTCGAACATTTAGAGCTTCGAAATTCATGGCCAGATTGACACGTCAGGGATTCACAAAAATGCTAATGTATAGATTCTGCATAACAGGTCAACAGGGACTCTCATACAACAAGAACAGAAAGTTATAAAGTAGATCCAACAGGACACGGGGTACGGTATTAGTAGGATGTTTAACAGGGAAATAGTAAAGTTATTGCTTCTTTTGGTGTGCAACCCTTCCCTCGGTTTTGCCAATGTACTGAACAGGTTTAAAGATTCACCCAAAACGCGCAGCTCCTCATGCTCAGTAAACTGACAAAAGCATTCGAATTTTGTTGCTACCGGTATCACAATCTACGGCGTTGAAGCAATTTCACCAAGCACTAAGCTGATCCACAGTAGCCTACTAGATGGCACAAAGAAGGAAAATGTGTAAACCATTGGTTCAAGTCTGGTGCTGCTTTACGTACACTGCAGGTTACAATAAAACATGAAGCTTTATAATGGCTTGATGTCAACACATGCAATAATATACTTGTCTTCCATCATTAAGGAGGCATTTCTATCAATTTCTCATACTTCACAACTGGACATTACAATGCTGAATTCTTTAATCAGTCCTTCATACACGCCCCAAAAAGGTGTCTGCATATGGAGGTGTTTTATATTAGGTTTGAATCTGCAAGAAATTACTCGCTTAAACACATATTTGAAGAACTTACATGCTTTCTGTTAATCACCGTTCCATCAATAACGTCAAAGCCATTGTAAAATACATGTATGAGATTGAATATGCTGGCCACAACACGTCAGACAACAAACTATACAGAGTACCAGCCAAGATAATTGGACCCACTTTATTATGTGATATATTAAAACATTCCATATTAATAAACAATGTTGATACACAAGGGTGCTGCTTATAACAGACTCTTTTCGGGGACCGGTAATAAGATTCAGTGTGGAAATTTACAAACATTAAACAAAATATACATACAACCCAACCAACCACGTTATTTGTCCTCGGGGAAAATCATGTGCTGACAAGTTCTGTAATGTAATGCCAAACCCAGATCCCATACATTACACTAGTCTAAAATACATAAAGTCCTAGTCAATCAAATATTCATCAGATGCTCCAGTCCCTGTGGAATCGAACTGGCACACAATTGTCTTAAACTGGGTTCAATTATCTATGGGTATAGAGGTTTCCCACGTGACGTCATCAAGGCCGCGTTGGCCGTCAAATTGACCACGTGTTTCCTGAAGGAACGTCACGATGACGCGATGACGTTATTTCGTGTCGTGTCTCGTCGCGTCAGGCGGAACGTCAATCCACGTGTAGCACCCTATTGACGCCAGTTTGCGTCATTTTGACGGCCAGTCACATGACTTGATGACGTCAGTGGGATTCCTCTATAAGTGGGATAAATTGAGAAACAAGTCAGCTAATTGTGGATTTCCACAGCTGGTGCTACACTCCTTTCGCAGTGTCTTCTCACTCATACCTATCGTTCATAGACACTGCTTACAATGGCCCGATCCCCGCCGATTTACCACTAGAGGGCGTTTGCGTAACTAACGAAATACATGAAACATTTTCTGATTGGTTCACTGTCAGCGTCCTTGACAACCACGGCAGACTGGTCACTCGTCGGAAAGCATTTTATATGGGACAGTTGCATTATGACGTAGCACGACTAGTCTACAACAACAGCAATGGCTGCCCCCCGCCGTGTCCAGTATGCAGTGTCACTTTGCACTTTTCAGTGTTTAGCTCGTGCCTTTTTTGTTTTGAAACATCGCTAAAGAAGTGGACAACGGCGCTCTATACGAGATTATTCTGTTTGTAGTGATTGATCTTGTTAAACAGGCCGAAGCTGGGAGCAACGCCGGCGCTGTTTCCCGCGCTATTTGGCCGCTGACTAGTGCTGCCACCATGCGGTAAATCGGCGGGGATCGGGCCATTGTAAGCAGTGTCTATGAACGATAGGTATGAGTGAGAAGACACTGCGAAAGGAGTGTAAGCTGGTGCAAGTACGTATCGGGCCTGAGCTTTTTCTAGACAAGCTTGTGGGAAACTGATATTGGTGAGGGGTGAAATGCCAAGCTACATCAGTACGCATGCTATGCAGTTTCTCTTGCTATCTTCATTTATTCCATTTATTCCAACCTGTTCAATGTGCTTATGGTTTGGGATCTTGAATCGGCCGTGCAGATCTTGAGATCAGTACTGGGGCACCAAATTTTCAACACTTGGCATATTTTATACAGTGGAAAAGATTATCAATCCAAAACACTGCCAAGTTTCTGTAGCACTCCAGCCTCATCTCACACACAATGAGACTTATCTCAAAATTAACCCAGGAACATCTAATGGTCATTATCTAAATAATCCATTAGTGAGCAGTTACACCTGTGCTGAGGTGCAATGTTAAACAAATCTAAGAAGCTCAGAACGAAACATGCCCTTAAAGCAAATGAACTGTCAACACAACACAGAATAATAACACGTACACGTACTTGTGCGGTTTTCTTTCTCACCAGGGTGTTATGAAAAACCCACAATTAACAAACCCTGCACTGAAATTAGTACACGATACAGCTTCCAGTACCTGCCACTTCTGACCCACTGCAATTATTCACAAGCACTCTAAATGCTAACTTCTCATGACTGGTAAATATACACACCACGCACAAGATGGTGCATGATTTAAGAATACTAAATATCAATACGCATTATCAAATACTACTGTTTATAAAACTATTGACACTAATTGCTGAGGTCCTAGCACTTCTAAATCATGGCACCATGTTGGTGACTACATCAAAGAGGCAAAGGTGGAATCTACACCGAGGAGGTCAATACTCAGAATTACTATAAAGTACAAGTAGTGGTTAAAAGCTTCCAGCCTTTGAGATGATTATCCCAGCATTGCAGAAGACACTTTAGCAACTTTATCTCTCATTCAATTGATTACTACACCAGTCCATACATGTGCAACGAAAGCAATCTTTGGATTTTTTAAAGACAAACGAAGCAAGTGCAGAACAGATGGCTTCAACAGCAAGGACTAACCAGAGAGATACACAGGGGCTACAGCTATGATACAGAGAAAAAACAGCATTATCTGCAAGATATATGCAAACATTGAATATTTTTTCTGGATTTTATTAAAAAAAGTAACGAATTTCTATCCAAACACCACCAAAACCTCATCAATAAAGATATATACTGAATAAATCTGTCTGTGTTGAAATCTTCCTCGAATAACTTGCCATTATTATGGATTAAATTGCAATCTAACCATGGAGCACAGGTTGCAAGATAGTCATGTGTCCAAAGCCAATGGGCTAGAGTCATGGTAATATCAGTGTCATGGAGAAATTGATAGTATCATTGTCATGGCAGAGGAAAACCTGACATAAATAACATTTGGGGACCACTCGTCCATACACTCACCGAATTGCTACTGATAAGCATATCAAAGGATACTCCGATGCATTTTTTTTAGGTTTTCAGAATTGTTATTATTGTTCCATTAATTTTACAGAATAGTTCTTATCTCAACTTGCAAATCACAATTGTTTAAATATTACACACAGGATATTTGGGTAATTTCACTCCTGTCCTTGGAGTTTTTTGTTTGTTTAATAACGGTATTTCTTTTTGTCAGTAACATGATTTGAAAACAGTGCACCACCACGCTAAAACTTCACCTCTCCTCCACTCAAAGCTTCACCCCAGAATATCTCATGATGTGATTCTGAACCACCAAGACATCAATATTGGTATACATGTATAAAATATAGACATTTAATATATATTATATACTATGTGATCATGCAATGTTTAGTCAAAAGGTCTGATAATGAAGTATAGTACGTGATATCTCATGCTAAACTCTGATCCTTTTTGTCATGTGTAATTACTAAGGTACTGTAGGTCAAATCACAGACTATCACGACCGTGGTGATTTGGTAGAAGCACTAAAGGCTAGCCTTTATTGAACCCTTTACAAACAACAAATGATAATCAGCTGGAAATATACCAAAGTCTGTAAATGTTATAGCAATTTCGTACGAAATGAAATAAATTAGCCTCATAGTCATAGCTGGAGTATCTGGTCAACACGGGGCTCCAGGTGTGATCTGAACAAGGGACATACGCAGGGTACAGGTAGTAGAATAGTCAGGGCTGATAATGATGTTTTTCAATGCACAGACACAACATTTAACAAAAAGAAATTAACTATCTACATGAACTTCATTGGGAAAGAGAACTATTACAATACTGTTTAAGTCAAAAACTCTTCATCATCAGTTCTTGCATGATGTGCCAATTCCAGTTCACTTTCATTTTTTTGTCCTAAAAACCATTATTGACAAGACGTTCTGATAACAACATTTTCATGGTATTTTCTTGATGTTTTCTCCAATCCTTACCTAATTTGATCGGTTGAAAGTGTCAGTCCATCCCTGGGCAAAACTTATGTGTTGCACTTTTGAAATCACAGACAGCGTTGCATAGGCCAAATAAGATTTTGCTTCTCAAAATACGAACAAGTAGCATCAGCAACACCATCTAGAAGCTTTAAAGACAAAACCTTAGAAAATTTCATGTAGCAGTAAACATATGCAACACCGCCTGCGCACAAGACCACAAAAGTCACCAAAATATTCTACTGTTGTAAAGACAACTCTATATAATTCACTTCCAAAATGAAGTGATTATTTGGAAAGAAATGGATGGACATCACTGTGACATGGATTTTTCTATATATGAAGTCCCTGAACACTAACTCACAATTTTTAAAGCAGTATTTTTTCTTATTAAACTGTTTTTAAAATCGTAACGCAATCATTTCAATAAAACTAGTAAACTCTCCACTTAAAAAACTTGTTATGTATGCCCAGTTTTCGAGTATTTACATTATTCTTTTCACACTAGACAGCAGCCACTTGCCGTCATTCTCATCAGACAATTCAACAGCATATGTCACACTGTAGGTTACAATGCCAGAACTGTGCTTAAAGGACTTGACTTAACTTTGTTGTGTCACTTCCAATGAGAAAACTACATGTCTCCAACTTAAAGATTTCAATAGATGTAACTACATGTAAGTGTCCTTTCAAACGTCACATTACAGATCATCAGACCCACTTCCATAACATGGCTTTGAATCTTGGATGCTGCATCAGACTAGATAGGTGGGGTCAGGAACCAGGAGTTTACATAGAAGAATCACAGCAAAGTCAGCCTCAGTACAAAAGTCATCTTCACTGATATCAATTTTGGATAACTCACTCTAGACAAAATGCCTCACTGAAGCCGCTAAGCCTACTATCCTGCTCGCATAGCTGTCATTCGCCTCAAAAAAGATGTCAAACATGCTTTGCTAAGATTCTTCGAGGCACTTACAATTAACACTACAATAAATATCAGTTGAAGAGATATACAGATAGTAAAACAATGCAGGACACCATACTGTGTGCACGGGTAAAGCCATGCCTTGTCGATTCATCAAAAAGTAGCTAAAGGTAGTTTATAATTGTCTCCATACAAATGCCACAGCTGCCAAGAGGATGGTAAGAATTGATGGAACTACATGGGTTGATCCAGAGACATAACCAACTGAAAGAAAAGTTTAAGGAAAAACATTATAAAATGAATATAGCCATCAGTTTTTGCACGCATACTAGCAAGAATACCATTACATTAAGACATGCCAATCATGTCATTCATAAGTTGAAGTTTTTAAAATCGCATGTCGGTTTGGTTCACAACTGGGAGTTTTACGTCCTCACCAACTTTGTACATTTCAAATTCATGCTCTACTGAACGACGACAAGAGAGTGGTCACAACTTCTCAACCTAGCGTACCAAAGTAAAGAAACCTGGATATACTTGGAATCACACAATCATCAACCTGGCACCATACAACCAAGCTAAAAGCCACTGCAGAGACACCGATTTGTACGACAGATACTTACTTTTCCTTATAAGGAAATCCTGAGTAGCATGGCCACCAGTGTTGCTCACGTACAAAGTGACCTTCATATTCTTATGGTGGTACATAACTCTCTTAAACACCAAGGTTAATTTTGCCATTGTTCCATTGGCATTAGGCTGAAACATAAGACAGAAAAAGATGATATCTTTATCACATTTTTTACAGGATCTCATTATGCAACAGTTCAGAACAAAATTAACTCTGGATTATTAAGTCAGGCTTCACCACACCCTAAGCTCAAAGCAGCTCGAAGAGATGCCTTTACAATTACCTCATATACAGAAAATATCCGGTCCTTGTAGCTGCCACCCTTTACAATGTGTTGTCTGTATAGTCCATCATTCCAAGAATAGGTGACATTGGTGAGTTCTGGTTTGATATTGACAGTGCAGGTGAAGTTTGCTGGATCGCCATATTTAACTTCATCTATCTCAGTGTTTGCACACATCAAATGGGGCTTAGCAACTGAAAGAGAATGCCAGAATTTTAGGCGAAGATCTCTCGTCACTCAGAGTATGGGCAGTGTTGAATCGTCCCATGATTTCCAGCCAACATGTTCAACTAAAGGACTTTTACAATTACCTCAGGAAGTGAGAAAAATAAAACATCATTTGGGTGGACCTCCCATTTTTCTCAAGAGGGTATTTCAATCTGTGATGAATACTAGTACATACCGGTACTGATATGATGACAATAATGCAACAAACCTTTTGATTGAAGGTGGACAGTTGTCGTCCGAACCTTGTCAAATCCTGGAGTTTGATATCTGCAGCTAATGGACTTGGTCAACATAGATTCAGTGAATGGCTGTTTGTAGACGAGGGTGGATGTCCAAGTAGCTTTAGATCTCCCAGTCTTGCCTATCTGCTGAAAGGCAGTATTAACTACTGTGGCTTTTGCTCTGCCTGTGATGTCCTCGTTTCCCATCATGAGTGTATGGTTGCCGGGGATGGTGCCTTTGGCAACACAAGTCAACTTCAGATCCTTGCCCGAAAAGTCTTCATAATCAAGATCGGTTTGATCTTGGTATTCAGCAAATTTTACACTTTCTCCATCAACTGAAAAATGGCAGAGTACAATCATCATTTGGTTTTGTCTACCTGGTGGCCAAACCAAGAATCGAATCGGACCGAAACTTGGTGTCATAGGTCATCTGACCTCGGGGTATATATGTACCAAGTTTCAGATCAATAGCCCCAGCGATTACGAAACGTGCCCTGCTAACGGACGACAACGACGGATTCTGCACCACGACAATAGCTCACCCCAGGTGAGCTAGTAATTGGGTACTGACCGTACATCATAAATAAGTTACAATAACACATACGTGTGCCTTGTGAGGGACTGAAAACCACTGGATCTTAATACACTAAGAATTATATTTACCTTGCACTAAGAGCTTAGTGAAATCTTGTTCATCTATGTTGGCGGACCGAGAATTATATGTGCAACCTAAAAATCCACTGTCTGCAAACTTCACATCTGAAAAACAGGAAACAAGGCGAAGTGTGGACGTGAGATGAAATGACCAGTGCTCACCTGGGTTTTACTGTAGGAAAGTGGGTTTTATCATACCTCAATAGAACGTGAGCCAATCACAGCGCGTCATTCACGGTCACGTGCCATGCGAATTATTTTCATTACTAGCAAGAACCCGTGGCAATCGGCGATTCTGATTTTGGAGGAGGTTGGAATGCCTATTGGAAGGTTTTCAATTTCAGTAGAATGGACAATCAGATTTTGACCCTTGCCCCTTATAGGTACGTATGCGTGTGTGCGTGCGTGCACGATACAGGTGTGTGTGCGTGCGTTTGAAGATAGGAGTCAATAGTCACAACTCCTTGGAAAATGCCCTTGTTAAACACAGTCATTAACAACGACAGACAATCGGTCAGGTACCGTATATATGATGAACATCCATTCTTGTCGTTGTCTTGGTTAGGCCAAATCATTCAGTTTCACAGAAAGTAGATCCATAAGCCCCCCAATCAACAGGAAAGGTATAGTGAAGGCAAACACACTTACTTTTCATTGTTAGGTTGAAATGTTCGGATTTCGTGGGGCGTTCAACCTGCTTAACGACGATACTATATCGCCCCTCACCAACAATTGGTAGATTTTCGTTTGGGATATCCCTATCTGTCAACTCAATGGCCTTTGAATCAGATTCTTTAAATTTTTTTTTATGTCCGAAGCTTGGATAGTTGCCTATTGGCTCTGTCACACACATAAAGACAACATCCTCTCCTTCTTTGGGGGTTGGATTGGTTAAAGTTGCTGTGGTCTTCGCATAGGAAACACTCACACCTGAAAATATATACAAACATAACTGTGATGAAAAATAGCCACACTGTTGCGGGCGTAACCCCTCGGCATGTGTGTTTTACTGAAAGAAGATATGGGAAGTGGTATACCCTGTAATGAAGCTGAAATGAAGTAGTTGTGCATTAATTTGTTACCTGGAGAATTCTCAAGTTAGAGCGTTCACGTCGTTGACCAATCAGATTTCAGCTTTTGACCCCTGTCACCTTGAAATGTAGGTCTAATCAAAAATCCGTCTGATATGTTGTGTACCCTGACTGGATACACCGACCATAAAAATTTCATGAAGTTTCGATGACTAGTTTAGGAGTAATCGCAAATTTTGTCATTTCACTATGTGCCCCCTGGTGGCCAAAGTAGTAATCAGATCTGGTCGATTTTCAATAGCGAGAAGCGTCATGTCAAGAGGTATCAACATACAAAATGTGAGACAAAAATTCCAAAGCATTCTCAACTTAGAGCGTTCACGTCGTTGACCAATCAGATTTCACCTTTTGACCTCTGCGACCTTGAAATGTAGGTCTAATCAAAAACCCGTCAGACTAGTTTAGGAGTAATCGCAAATTTTGTGTTTTCACTATGTGCCCCCTGGTGGCCAA
>NMRB01000914.1:5504-18988 GCA_002633025.1 Notospermus geniculatus | reverse complement strand
ACATTTATTTATCAAAAACAAACTGAATGTGATTTACAGAGCTTTTAAATAATGCATTCATGTCAATGTTACTAACACCCAGTAACTGTTGCAGATATGAACTTGCATAACTTCCTCTCAGTAACTTTTTTCTCAGACATGTCGGCACTGATGTATATGTTTTTGTGGAATAACTTTCATACATCTAATCATAGAGTCTCTACATTATAATCTGAGTCAGTTAGCGTATTTCATGTCAAACGTTACAAGCTGCCATGTAGATTTTTTCCACATTTCTCTGACCTGGCACAAAAAATCCTATCTTCAGCCTGTTGCTACTTGTGTTTACACACAAATCACCACACTCTGACTCAAAATAATGAATTTGAAAAATTAACTGCCATGTCACAAAATTTACATGAACTTCGTGGAATGACCCAGATGTCAAAAATTCTATTTTTCAAGATGGCCACCTGGTGGCCACACGCATGACACGTGACGTTCGTTGGGACTGAAATTTCAGCAGGAATGTACAGGATACTTGCATCTACCGGTAGATACTTTGAGAGAAATGGTGAAGGAAACGTGACAATCTCTTCTCAGATTGAATGCTGATGTCGGGAGTTCCATCAATGAAGCCGACTTTTGCGTCAGTTAAGTAGCCGTGTCTGTCAACCAGCAGTTGAGTACCCGATTATTGCTTGAATAATGATGTCAGCAGGGAGTTCGAGAGAAAGAACTTTTTCTTTTTTTGACTTGGTGGTGGCTTAATTGGCCTAATCCTTTTCTTTACCCAGGATCATCCTGACCTGGGTAAACATGAGGATCCTTAACTTTACCCAGCTTGGAGTTCCCGCCGAATCGCTCTGATCGTTCAACTGTGTCCGAGGATGGAATTTGGTACGCATGTCACAATGCAATCATGGCAATCGCGAAATGCACTGTGCATATAGGCCTAAACATGCTAAATTAGGCTAACACGTGTGAATTATTTTTGTTGATTTTGCATCCTTCATGTCCTTAGTTTGAGAATGGGTACATGTACTTATAAAACCCGGAATGAAATGACCGAAATGATCGAAACGGTCAAAATGATCGGAAAAGGATTAGGGCCTAGGCCTACCAGTAGGCTATAGCCAGGACGACATTGGGCTTGACTGCAGAATACCCGGGACAGTAGTAAAAAGTAATCCCAACAGGAAGTCATTCCGCGGTACGTCGGTTTGTGATTCGGTCACATTAGTGTACAGACGACACCTTGACAGCCAGGGTTCTGCCGATGCTGGTCGGCGCCGGACGGCCCCGTCCAGGATGCAGAAATGCCGACCGGCACTCAGCCTAAAAGGAGTATTTTCCGACCAGCACGATTTTTAAAAAAATGTTGAATAAAAATGTGTAGAACTTCAATAAAATCATCATAAGAGAAAGTAATCTCGTATTTGTGCCTATGATCGATCTGAATGGTGTGGTCATCATCATCATAATTTATGCAAATTGAGCGTGTGATCTGGCGAACTAACGAAGTGTACTGTACCAAGAGAGATGCCCGCTACGCACACTAATCACTTCCGAATTTCCTTTCTGTTCCCGCCATTCACAAAATGTGCTTCCCTTGGCGGGCTTCCTGACACAGTTCTGACCAACGACAACAACGATGGGATACTTTTGCAGTAGAGTGAATCGGGGTCATTTAACGCCAAACGAGGATGCTTTTATTGATAAAGAAGCTCATTATTTCGACTCTCAGGTGCCAGGAAATCGCATTTCAGCAAGTCTAGTTTTAAAATTTTTCTGGGGAGGGCACCAGACCCCCCGTTCCGTCCGGAACTCATTCAGTCCTGGGCAGAACCCTGTGTGCTGTGAGTAAAAAGCTTGATTTAATACAGGTTTACCATAAGCCTATTTTTTTAAAGTCTTTAAGTTATTGTCAACCAATTCCAACTAGACTTCAATTAAAGGTCAGGCCTAAAAATTCACACTCCACTTTAGAGAGACTATCTGGCCACCCTGTATTCGTTGATCAGATTTTGCATATTGACGACTTTTCTTTGGCCAGCAGCAGAAAGGAAGAACCATGAATTGACAGGTGAAATACATGTAAACATGGTAATTATGTCAGGTCTGGTTACCAATTGTGTAAAGAGCTAGTTTACGGTAACATGATTTCAGTGCACTGCATTCAACATCACAGAGATCAAGACCATGGGCGGGGCAGATAGATATCAATTTCAGCAGCAGTTCATTATGGTGTAATGAATTGCTGACTGCCCTCAACATTCCCTGTGAAAGCCTCAGTGGAATTCTGGACAATCACAGCCGAAGGATAAAATCGATTGTGCAACCTTGACCAGAATACTTTTACCATAAGCCTATTTTTTTAAAGTCTTTAAGTTATTGTCAACCAATTCCAACTAGACTTCAATTAAAGGTCAGGCCTAAAAATTCACACTCCACTTTAGAGAGACTATCTGGCCACCCTGTATTCGTTGATCAGATTTTGCATATTGACGACTTTTCGTTTGGCCAGCAGCAAAGGAAGAACCATGAATTGACAGGTGAAATACATGTAAACATGGTAATTATGTCAGGTCTGTGTAAAGAGCTAGTTTACGGTAACATGATTTCAGTGCACTGCATTCAACATCACAGAGATCAAAAGACCATGGGCGGGGCAGATAGATATCAATTTCAGCAGTCAGTTCATTATGGTGTAATGAATTGCTGACTGGGGGATTTGTTGCCCTCAACATTCCCTGTGAAAGCCTCAGTGGAATTCTGGACAATCACAGCCGAAGGATAAAATCGATTGTGCAACCTTGACCAGAATACTGGGTGATATGTGCAAGGTCAGCAATCAGTGAGCGGACATTATTGCAATGTCACAAGCAGAGCAGGCAATGATGATAGATGGCTGATCTAACAATGTAACACTAAACAGCCATTTTTTCTGTGCCAGACTGAGCAAAATGATTCACACAAATTGTTATAACAAATTAATTTATGCCAGGCTATTACACCAAATTCAACATTGACAAAATAACCCCAGGCTTACCACACAAAAAAGTCAAATATATAGATGTAACAGTATTATGACAAGTTAAATATCAATGAAGTAATGTTGTCACTCGAATCAATTCTACATTCATGAGGTACTTTGTGTGATGGCCAAAACTGAATCTCCAGCCACCACCCAACAGCCCTGGCCCTGCAATTCATGCCCAAGAAACCTCAATCATTTTTGCTGGCCCACGTCAGGCAAGGCATAGAAGCAGGAAACAGTCAGTGGCATGGATTAAAGACTGCATGTGCAGGAGATGGCTCACCAGCTTCCGAGCCAAAAAACCATCAGCAACACTCTGCTCTTGGAAATGAGTGGTTTCATCATAACTGGCCTACACTTACAATATCATTGCAGGACACAGATTCCCAAAATAAGAGCAAAAGCACTATAACTACTCTTGGAATCTAAAACCCATTAGCATGAGCCATGAATCTGAGTCACGTCAGTTAGTCATAACCCCCATTCCTGTTCATCAACCTTTAGATACGTACCCCTGCAAACCATGCTTGCAATGCCATGGAATGATAGCCATCCCGGAACGAAATCCAGCATAAAAACCATCATATCAGCAGAATAACATTCTTTCTTAAGTCACCACTTCAGTTTTTTTGAGGGAATGAGAAACTGAATACTTTCTATCTACAAAGGTACCGATAGGGACACCCAGGTCAGATATAAACAATTTGTAGGTAACCAGACCATTTAGTAATCTGAAGAGAAAGTCTCTCAATGCTTGCAGC
The DNA here is from genome assembly GCA_002633025.1 of Notospermus geniculatus. Lineage (NCBI taxonomy): Eukaryota > Metazoa > Nemertea > Pilidiophora > Heteronemertea > Lineidae > Notospermus > Notospermus geniculatus. The sequence continues at coordinate 15,208 of NMRB01000914.1, read as the reverse complement.
GTAATTTCAAATCCGAGTGCATATATGTATGCAGTATGTTCAGGAGAATGGTGACATATCAAATACACGTTGGTACATCATTGGATAATGAGTGAAATTGAGTATCTATTTCAACAAGGGGCAGTGCATTCCAGTTGATTCAGCATCATACCAACAACAGCTTCCTTCCTTTCAACCACTTGGCCAATTACTGAAACATTGTAACTAAATATAGGCAAGTAATGAAGTTATTAGAAGTGATGGGTTGCCTCCTACTAACACAAATGGCTATTTATCACATACATAATTACCTATGATGTGCTATTAGACCAATTGACAAATTTAATTCTGATATCCTCCATTATATGCTCGACCTTAGTTTTATTTGCCACCACCATATTTTGACAGGACATGGGTACTTGTTCTCAACATTATAACAAACATGCCAAAGGGAAGAGCTGTATCATTTCAAACATGAATATGATCATAGCCTACATTCTTTCCTGTTTGGGTGTCTCATATACTCATCCATTCCATCATCTTGCAATTTTGAATTGAAGGACATTCTACCTTATAGGCCAGGCCTACTAAACATACTGGGATAGAAAGACATTTCATCTTCTGTCCAACACTTTTCAGGACAGTCCCACAATCAAGGGAACAAAACACATATAGTGATGACCTTATCATATTGACTCATCACTGTTTGTCACGCCAACCACAACCTGTTTGGTAACGGTTATCAACGATTCAACAATCAAAATTTTTGATAGCACTGGGTAACAATGCCTGTAAAAGGACCTTCCAAGAAGTGACCTATTTCAAAAGTGGTATTTTTAAGGTGGTGTGGGACAAGTTCAGTGTTGCCAGATAAGCAATAATGTACTTCATCAGAGAATAGCATTGGCACATGGATCCGATCCGTTTCCAGTCCGTTTGCCCCTAGTTTTCCGGATACGACAACGCTGAAGTCCATTTGATAGATTTTTTACGGACATGAACCGGACCAATTCCGTGTGCCAATGAACCTTGCTTAATTGTTCAGCGCTGAATCGCATATGATTTTTGATTTCATTACTTTCACCGAATTAAGAGATGTGAATCTAATTATACCTCCCTAACTCGTCAATAAGATCCTAGCACCTGCATGTACACGAACACCAGAGCGGACACAAACCACCACCATTATAATTCATACTCGGATTAAATGCACGAACAGTGCCAAGACATGATGTCATCAGGTATGGATCATCGGGTATACATGCTGAGCTGTGCCCTGGTCAGGCTATCCCTGTTGTCATTAGTGTGCATTCATTCTCATTGCAATAGCTGCCAGGATGAAAGCAATATTCATGGTTGTGTTGCAAGTCACAGTGCCATGAATCCCGACAAAAAATGATTCACCGTGGATGTGCACTGACGAGACAATGAGTCAAGGATAATATTTCATTTCACATCATGGCAGGTGAAACCCCTACCACAGGATATGGTTTCATAATTTACCACAGTTGAATCTGATTCTTGAATCATTTTGGCAGACTATAAACTAAACTATGACAGGATATATTATTTATGATGGTGCCTTCTGGCATAATCGTTGGTGCCTGCTCTCCATCAAAGAATATTGACCCCAGAGTAGGGTAATTTTCAAAGTTGCATGGATAGCTCAGACAAAGCTTATAATATATGACTCAAATTACTTCAGGCTAGTCTTCATCAACATGTCCAACAATGCCTACAGATTGAACCTTGCCCACTACATGTAATTGGGTTAGGTCAGAAAAGGCTTGAGTTTGAATTATCACTGGTTCGGAATGTCAAGTTTTTAAATCGCAGATTATATGCAATGTTATACAGTATAACAAAGAGTACAGGCTTTTGAGAATGAAATTGTGATCACAAGAACAAACTCAGCCAGTTTTAAATGAACTCGACATATACAAATGTCTCTTTTTATAATACAAGTAGGCTGATAAGTATATAGTCGAATCTACAATACACATTAGATTCACGAGCTGCTTCGAATAGATTTTTTCAGAAAAATACATAACAACACACCTGCCGTTCTGCACGGTGTCATTTTTCCCATGAACACTGCATACAGGGAAAGTGTGCAGATGAAAACTATGACTGAACTACAAAGTGGATGTTGTCAAAGCTCAAAACAAATGAAGCCACAGTCTGCAATTCCCAGAGCATTCTGGGAAGACTGCAGATAACATGTGAATTTATGCATAATGTGACAGTAGTGAGCCAACTCGTGACTTGTTCTATCATATGGCAATCCAAACATTAAGTGTGCACAACAGAAGTTTCACTATACATGACATAAAATATCAATTTAAGGCATCAGTTTTAAGTAGATGTATACTGACGTCAACAAGGAAATACTCATCCCGTCTGGGATTGATTCACATGTCTCCAATATTTAAGCCTGGATTATCCACTGGTATGGAGTGTATTACTTAACATATAGATGGGACTTCCATGGCATCACTTGATGACACCTCCTCATCCAACCCAGCTCTGAACGTGTTGAAAGGTGGAGGAGGGGGGAACCTGGGGGAGAGGTGCATCCACAGTGCTGTCATCGGCCAGTGGATGGTGTGACAGACAGACACAGCAGCCAAAGTCAAATAAACAAGTTGGTCCTATTTGCCAGGACATAGTAATCATGCAAAAAGTCACATAACCTCTGTATGGCATACTTTGCCACCAATTACTTCCAATAATCATGCATGCCCCATTTTATTAATATGCAATATTTCCTGTGTGATGACTTCAAGAGACATTGTTCAACTTGAACACTTGTAATTGGAAGTATCCATTTCATTAGAATATAGACAGGATAGTTACACCAACAATCTATAGGACAAACAAACAAGGTCGCTGCAAGAGGTGAGGGGACTTTCATCTACTGGACTGTGATTATTCCCATCATAACCAGTGTGATGTAATTACCATGCAAGAAGGCCAGGCAAAATGGACAAATTAACCTTAGAACAATCAAAACAAGGGTTGTATCATATGTTAAGAGCCATCCACACCCACCCAAATAACTTAGCCTTAGCAGGAATGATGAAAATTCGATATTCTCAAAGTCTAAATGATGAGGAAAACAATGCAGACACACCCTTCCTGTGAAATGTTTCAGTCACAAAACTTAGCTGAATCATGGAACCATTCAACCTCGGAATGACAGGAAAAACATGTGGATCCAGAAAAAATCTAACTTGAGAACTTAATTAGGAACCAGAAATTCAGCTCTCACTCGGAAACAAGAGCACCAATACCTGGAAAGAAAATCAGCACTTTTTTATAAGGTGCTGATTTCTACACTAAGCTGATTTAAGCCTGATCTATAGGTAGAAATGTCACTTAATAGCACAAAGTGCCCATTACAAGAACATGCATCGTGCACATTGATACACCAGCTTCTCCTTTCACCAACAAGGGCCTATTATCAATTCCTCTCACTCCTTCACTCATTCCTTTGCTTCCAACTCCAAATTTCTGCACTGAAAGCTTAATAGCGACTGATCAAGTCCTCCGATGTGAATAAGTACCAAGTTCAAGTGTCATCAAGGAGTTGAAGTAATTTTAAGAGCTTATTCAAAGTGTTTGAAAGATGAGGAAGTTGGAAGCAGGACTTGTAGATAGTAACCATCCTACATCAGTCAGCTCACACAGTCCTACATTTTTTTGGGAAATACATGTACTGTACAGTTAGCAACCATGGACATGATGGATAATACACACCATTGAATAGAATTTTCCTGGATATTTCTGGAAAATTCCAAGACAGTCTTTCATTCCAAAAGTGCATAGCTGAAAAAGTTGTTCTGTTTGCCATGAGTCTGTATTGACATAATGATAATGGAATGTGAAGACCCCAATAGCAATCAGTGTTGTGCTCTTTTCCACAAAGATTAAAATGGGGGTATAATTGACAACAGCACAAGGAATGACCTTGACAATCTCCATAAATCATGTCTATCTTGAGTACAACAGCCTGTTCAATGAATGCAGTGCACAACTGCATTTGCAAGCCACAAATCACAGTACAGCATTGTAAGTCTGGCATCTAGGGCATGCCTAACACAGTTACCTCTAAAAAACATGATTTAGCATAAATTTCACCGTAACCTGATGCACTGGTGTAGGTCTTGGCAACAGTTCAGATTAAAAAGACAAAAAAACAAGTTCAATGTAGCCTACACTGTGAACCACCTGTGAAGGAAACATTAAAATGACAGAACAGTATGGAATGTAAGATGTGAGGTCAGCTGCAAAAACATAAAACAACAGTTTTCTATTCTAAGTGACAGTCTTTTATAGACTGTTTTTCTGTGTTCCCCAGTCGTCAGTCAGCGGGTTGGTTCTAAACCTGGCACTGGCACGCTGGCACTGGCACTGGCACTGGCATCATATTGTGGTCAGAAATCATGAAAAATGGTATATTTACCTAACAGTTATTATTTTGGAAGATAATAAGATAATAGGGCCAACCAGTTTAACATGGATCAATTATGTTGAAAAATCTAAAAAAAACTAGAAAAAAAATTTAATTTTTTTTTCAACGGAATTGATCCATGTTAAACTGGTTGGCCCTATTATCTTCCAAAATAATAACTGTTGCGTATATATACAGTTTTTTCATGATTTCTGGCCATAATATGATACCAGTGCCAGTGCCAGTGCCAGCGTGCCAGTGCCAGGTTTAGAACCAACCCTCAGTCAGCAGATGGGTTAGGCAGTCACCAATGCTCCAAATCATCCTTATATTAGAAGTTCTTCTGTGCCTTACCTAAATATATAAAAGCATTGACTAGTAAGCATTGATCGTTGAAAGCATCAACATCTTCTCTTCGTCAGGCCATCCACCTCCCATTCATCCCATTCACCGTCACAAAATGCACCACACAACCCAGCCTCGTGCACTTTTGCATAGAATATGAAGCAGGGAATGATGAATGGTTGAGGCCATGAATTGGTGGAATTTTCAATCATGAGGTGTATCTCAATACATTATGACGGTGCCATCTGCATGGTCAACACCCTGGAGGCAAATAAAGGATTCAAAGGAGAGATTTTAAAACTCCTGGATGCCACAAGGCAGAAACAACCAGAACCAGGGTTGACCCATATTCTGGGCAACACTGATTGTCATGGAAACAATGCCATGAGGACATGAATCACGAGGGAGCAGTCACTGAACTGAAGCAATGAATCATTTCATAAGAATTAGGTCCAAACGACCAGGGCATGCATCAGTAGAATTCTACAGAAACTGTACACATTTTCCCAATGGAATGGAAGAATCCCAGGGACCAAGAGTAGCAGAACATGCTGTGGTGATGAGATCTGCATCTTAGCAAATTCTTGTCTTTTGCAGTTGGATTGGATGATTCATGTGTAAGGCAAATTTACTCTTCCTCTCTCACTCAGGACCTTTGCATAGATGACAGGACTGTCATGATGATATCTAACAGTGATTCAAGGGCAGAGCTGTTTCTTGAGATAATTCAAGTTTTGAAGACTGGTATTTCATCACCAATGCAAATCCAAACTGTCTTCTTTGACAGCATGGGGTTCCACATACACAGGTGACATGTCCCATCTGCAGTATTTAGCCATTGTAAAGTCCACTTCACAAGGAAACACAAGAGCCAACACATGGGTCCGTGTCACCATTCAACACCAAACTTTTTTCTGACAAGGCAGCTGGGTCCATATTCATAAACATACTTAAGTCAAAGTGTGGTACTTATCTTTTGTGTTGAACAAAGGATAAGTGTCACACTTAGACTTAAGTACTTTTATGAATATGGGCCCTGGAGTCCATAATGCTATTACTATGATGGCGACAGCTGACATCGTTAGCGAGTCAGCTGGAATATGTCTTCATTCAGTTTGGAAACTCCACCAATGCGTGCACGTTGGGTGGAAAAACCCACCAGGACCAACATTAGGGGGGGACAGACCATGTTGCTTTGCCGAGTAGAATAAGCAATGACAGGGTCTTTTCACCAATGAACCAGACTTGGTCACTTCCTGAGGGAAAGAGGGAGGTGAGCAATCCTTGAAGAGTCAATTTTGATAGATACAATACGTTGCACAATTGACCAACCTTTATCTGCGGTACGTCACACGGAAGGTACGCTTCAGTTCATTACGTATGGTACGGGTGCATCACGCGTCTCTTCTGCGTGACGTCCGCGCATCACAGGTAAATGACATTACGTCTTCACTGCGTGCCTTCCATGACGGCGCGCGACGTCTGCAGAAGATATGAGGGCGTTACGCGCATGACGCTGCCTGTGGCATGCGGTGCAGAAGTGAGGTCAATTGTGCAACATACTGTATCTCACTCTATTTCCCTTTGGCAGCAATTGGTGTTCCCTTCACTGGCCCCATATGTTGACTTGATGCAGGTAAGTCATAGAAAGAGCATAAATTGCAACATAGTGAAGTTGTACTATGATTGGTTTGTATCCAGGATATAATTGCTCAAAGCTTTTAACGGGAACTTGACACCAGGTGTGGTTAAGAAATGCAGGAACTGAGAAAAACAAATCGATTCCTGGCAATTGTGTCAATCCCTCACTGACAGGCTGGGAACTTTAATCAACTGATTCACACAGATAGCAATTGAACTTAGCAGCAGGAAGGCATAGTCAGAGGGTTAACTACCCACCTGGTATGTCACTTGTAACCATGTTGGCCTATACACCATCACACCACAATGTATACATTGCCCTGTTTTTCTGTACTTTTCACAGTTTGGTAAAAAGCCCCAGGATGAAATCCTTCAAACCTGTCTGTGTTTGTTACACTCTCACTTCTGATGCATCTGCAGTATGCCATTATCTGACAGTCTAGATCAAAGATGTTGCAAAAATGCTAATAGGTGAACACAGGAACACCTATGTTTTCCACTCATCCACAACTGTTTTTACGTTTTAAATCCATAGCTTACCTGAATTTCCTGTCAACTCCAGGAAAATGAACAGTGAGTTATGACTTCATCAGAACAGGAGATTCCTTCACTGCAACGTGCATGCAAACAACATTGGGATGGATAAGAGGGAAATGGGGGGGGGGTGATACATACATATACATGATGGGATTTATATATAGCGCCTTATCCAGGGTAAGGGCAAAAATTCCCTGCTCAAAGCGCTTTACATTGTTCAATGTGATGGCAATAAAAAGCCATTTCAACACAACGATAGGGAATCTTCCTACATGTATCAAAACATCACTGGATTTGAAGTATCCAATCTATGAATAAATGAATGATTACAATCAATGCTACCAGAGCAGTGGACTGCTGAAGCCATGTGTTTACTTCAGCAGAAAACAGACCTGGGTCAAGCCCGAACAAAGCATTTATGATTCACTTATATGTTACTTATACAACAGAGGAACAAATAGCAAGTATCATTCAATATTAATATCACAGGATATGAATGATCGATATTAATCAATGTCTATATCGAGATCCTGACTGCAATTTAGTACATGATGTAGGAGGGTCTGGTTGTTGATCATGTAGTTGTGCAGCATGTGGGTTGGTGTACTGTGGTGTACTGTGAATCGATATTACCAGACATCTCATCTATCATGGAGTAAAATACATATACATCAAGCCAAACACCCCTTCACTTGTCCTTGGTAAAGTAATTTCAAACTCATTTCAGATATCTTATTGTTTTTAGTATTTACAGGGTCAGATCTGCACACACTACGCACAAATGGTCTGGCCATATTAGTCAAAATGATCTGTCAATTATTCTATTTGACCACATCTAGATGCCTAGATGCCTAGATAATCTACTTGCCTATCTCTCCCAGCATGTTCCAACACATTGCTTACAGGCTACTCATAATATGGTTGGTTTAGCGTACCATTACCAATACAATAAGGCTATATTTCACCTCAGCTGTCCATTCTCAGAAGGTGATAAATAGCACGCTGAATGCTAGATAAAAGGAACTTCAGATAAGAACAGTTGTCACCACAGCTGGCACTTTCTTACTCATGCAGTAATACAATCTTTTTTTCAGTGACTTTAGTACAGTGAACCAGCCTCAATCTCCTGCCTTGCAATATGCAGGAGAAGGCCATGCAGCAACTGGAAACAAGCCATGATCAGAAATGTTGTCACTGCGTTGCCTGATTACACAACCATTCTCCTAAGCCATACCCAAACGAATTTCTTAAGATACATCTTTCCGAAGAATGTGAAACACAGCGGATTGAGCTGAGGGGAATTGAATATGTAAGCTGGTTGCCATGGAATCGTGGGCAGGACCACAGCGTCAGGCATACTAGACTGCAGTAGCCTTGCTAGCATCATCAAGGTTGTGTAGCTGGCGAGCTTCGAGTGTATCAAGATGTTAGACCACAAGATGGCTATGCGTCTTGAGGCATTAGCCCTTTCAGCCCATTGCTAGCTGGACTAATGCCCTCGACCAGGGCTGACATGCAACAAAAACATGCACTAAGAGAGTCAAGGCCTATACTCCTAAGCCATAAATCAAGCATTATTGGCAAAACACTAAATGGCTTGAATCACATAATGGTGACATTCAAATCCATGACCCAAGCAATAAATGACTTTGAAGGGCAGAAATGGCCTGTGATTTCCTGTTGAACGAGTGACAAACAGAGCAGACATAACAATGGATCAAAGGTTCAGATGACATCAAGCTGTGATGAGTAGGAGGATGAGTGCTCATGTTTTAATGCTTAGAATTTAACCTAGGCCTATATGATTTAGGCCTATCGTACTTTCGCATTTTAGATATCAAAAGACTTCATGAAAATCACATCAAACACTGACTTCTTCATGATGAAAGGAAAGCAGCCAAGCCTTTTTCTCCACAGCGATATTTCATGCCAGAGGTCCAAGGGCCCATAGATGGAGTCGACCCAACACCCAACTTCAATTTTATTTTAGAAACAGAACTTGTGGACTAATTTTCATGCAATTACAATCTAAAAATGTAACAAAATGGTGACTTCAACACTGACAGGCACAAAATTATATAGCGACACAACAAATACAGGCCCACACTCGAGAGTGTGGACATGAAATAATATTGCAGACCGTGTCATAACCATGAGAACCAAGATTGACTGCAATTTTGTTATGCAAAGGGAGTTCCAAATTGTCCCTTTAGTTAGAGCTGCTTATGTAATGTTGGTCACGCAGTCACCTCTTGAAGACCTAGGCCTATTGACATTTCCAATGACATTCCTCTTGATGGCTATGCATCAATAGCCCTATATTATGTAGGACTAAGCGTGCCGAACTCGTTGCAAATTTAAGTGCAACAGGCCCATTCATTTACATTTACCCAACAAAAATCAACACGTACACCACATCCGGAGAGCTATGTTGAAAATTCTGTAGTGTAAATGGGGCTCTTCTGGGGAATTTATCTCCACCCAACTTCATCTTTCCTTTTTTTTAGAAGCATCGGGTATACTCTCAAGCGTAGGAAACATTCCCAGATCACATAGCATAATGCTTAAAAGATGCCATGCTAGAAATGTTCAATTTTCCCACACAATTTTAAAAATTTAGATACAAAGCATATACCGTACATGTAAACTCTACCATGTGAAATTATCAAATTATATATAATGAAGTTTAAGTAGGCCCCAAGGCAATTTCATGGTGTGCCAGTGTACACTGTAGAGGATGTGTTATTAG
>NMRB01000913.1:233833-244332 GCA_002633025.1 Notospermus geniculatus | reverse complement strand
GGGGGGGGGGGGCGACTTATCAGTCGCCAGAAATGGTCGATTGTGACTCTTGTGACTCACTGGAACTGAGATTTTGCCAGTCGCCGTGTTCAACTTTCTAGCGACTGGTTGTACCCAGTTTCGTTCAGTCGCTGGGTTGTAAGCAGTCAGGACATGACGACTGATTGGATCCTCCTAGTTTTACTGAGTTGCTGAATTTGCGAGGTGCGCACAGTGCGTACGTCACCAGTGACTGATCAGATCAGTTGCTTCCAGTCGCAAGTGTGATGTACGCCTCACTTTATCACATTTGCACCTAGGAATCCTTGCAGCCTTATTTGTCAGTTCTGGTCACCCCGTCAAACAAAGAGATTCACATTGACCAATATGATTGTCGACGAACCGCAAGTAACCCGGTTTCTGAGGGCTTGTCAAAGATATATAATTATTCCATCAGGACACTGGTCAAGCGGTCCCAGAAGCTTTGTTTTGGCCAAGCGGCTTTGTCGATTGGCCATCAACTGCGGGTGAGGACGGTCATCAATCTTCCGGACAGAGAGGTCAGACAAGGATTCACACTATATTAAAATTTGTCGCTGGTTGGCGATGGTTTGTCAAATATTAGTCTAGACACTGGTCGGGACAGTTGTATGAGGATTCAATGAGTGGGCCACTGATGGATGTCCTAACAGCTAACTTGCTAACTATCGCCTGCCCAAACCTTTATTTTCAAGTCCGTTGTCTTGCTTGTGTGATACAGATGTCGATGTTGTGAGTTGTTTTCATTTCCGTGATGACTGATGGAACAGTGGTAGTTTGAGTCAGACTCTAGACTGACGTTTCTTCAGTTCGAAATTGTAGCCTTCTGGTGTGAACATACCACGTTCTAGCAAGGAGTCCTCCGTTTCTAATCTCCCTGACGATAACTAATTCCAAATGCCATTTGTCATTAAGACGTGGTTATGATCTTGAGGTTGCTGGTGCTACTGTACAGGAATGAAATTTGCCACCCTCTAGAGGAAGCGGTTTTTTAGCAGCCGAATACAGGAAGTTCACAGTTTATTGGTCTTCCCTGGAAATTTTCTAAGTCCAAAAACTAGGCCCACAAAGGGGAGGCCTAGGATGAATGGTATAAAGTCAGATCATTTTCGTGGCAAGTGCACTATGGATTGACTTTGGGAGGGATCAATTGTAATAGGCCCCTACTGATCAATTTCACAAAGGCTGGACAAGGGTAATTCATGGTTTCCAAATGCATCGATCACATTTTGTGGTTTGGACTCAGTCATTTGGTTATTTGATGCCATGTCCTCAAAATCAACCATGAATTACCCCTGGGTGGCATTTGTGAAATTGATCAGTAGGGGCCTATTACAATTGATCCCTCCCAAAATCAATCCCCAGTGTACTTGGCTGAGAACTTGCCACGAAATTGATATGACTTTTATACCATTCAACCTAGGCCTCCCTTTGTGGGCCTAGTTTTTGGACTTAGAAAATTTCCACCAAAGACCAATAAAGTGTGAACTTCCTGTATGTCCAGATCCACCACTACGATGATTCAATCAGGTCATTCCAGGGATTTGTCTTTATCTCTGATGCAAAGCCTCATTTGAAATGAGAAGTTAATGAAAGAACCAAGCAAGGGGACGTCTTGCTTATCCTGTGCTACCTAACTGCCGATTGTTTTCTTGCATTGGGTGAGGTCCACGCAGGAGTTCTAAAGCTAGCAGCACACGTCACCACTTTCGTCACAATTTTTGTGGCGGTTGCCGATTTACAGCAGACGTCACCACTCACTGGTCTGGTGTGCTGCTGATGGGCATGCATCACCACAACTGGCAACTACGAGCAATTTTCGTGGTGAGAAATAAAACCGGTTTGATTTTCGGCAACTTGTAAAATTGCCTGTATGAGCAACGAAAGTGGTGACGTGTGCCGCAGGCTTAAAGGGGCTGATCCAGGATTTGGGGAAAGAGGGGGCACCATGAGCTAGGAGCATTGAAATTTGCGCCAAATTCCAGAATTTCACAGTCGATTTTACAGATTTGTTGGCCAGAGGGGGAGGCGTGTCCCCAGGGCACCCCCTCTGGATCCGCGCCTGTTCTAGCTGGTGCCTCCTCAATAGTACCTCCATAACAGCTAATGACTCTTCTCGCTGCGCGTACTCTGTCCAGTACCTCTCACTATCCTTCTGTCCGCCACTCTTAGGTACAAGTTCAGTGCAACCTGAAGCAGTAAAAATAATGTCAAGTGACACCAGTGTCTTAGAGAACCCAAATTTTGATCTGACCACTCGTCATCGTGGCATAGTGTATTACATCACCGTCACCTCCTTCTGCTCAAATAGCTTGACAACAATCTGCAGGCTGAAATTCTGTACACCCATTTGAGGTTCCCAACATCAGCATCAATAAAAAAACACCTCCGTAGGTAAACTTCGATCACTTCATGTCAAACATGGTTTATGAAATAGTAAAGTGCTACTCGGCTCAAGTTTGTAAGCGTGTCAGGCTATTTATCCAATGCCACTACAAGGCTCATTTCCCTATTCAAGCTACCGAAAGAAATGCTAGAGATTGCGGATTGCTTGTCAACCAAATGAGATTTCCCGATTTTCATAATAGGTCATTTCACCTACGATTCTTTCGCGGAGAATAAGGGAAAGTAAAAAATATGTGACATTGCAATAATGTTCCGAGTTCTGGTTTGAGGATGGCTGTTGTGGGGAAACTTGGATTTTTTTACCACTTCAGCTCCGCCTCTCCGCCATGTCTGTTTGGCAGAAAATGTTCCTTTCTAACTATTGCAGTTTTATTATGATTTTTTTGTGTGATTGACAATGCGCTCAGGGTGTGATAGGATGTTGCATTGTATTTCAGCAGGACAATATCCCATATCCACTTAGGTGTCAAAATGCACAAGTTTAAGAAAGAACGCAACGACGCAAGCAGCAATATTGTTTCCCCCCTTGAAAATTATTCTTTGTTGACAATGACTGCCGTATAAGACGCATCATTTTCAGCGACTCGAGAGGCTTGGATATACAGAAAACTTACCTCCTCCACTGAATGGAATGTTACCACAAAGTCATTGTTGGTCACAATTATTAGTAGCTTGGAATTTTGTCTTGCTATTTCCTGTGCCAGGTTGACACTATATTGCTACACAACTGAAAAAGAACCCAAGTTATATTGTAACATCCTCACTTTTAGGGTATTTTCATCTAAACAACTTCATTGGATATGTGTGCGTGGGCATAAATTGAGGTCTTTTTTCACTTCAGGGGCCGGTTGCACAAAACTCATGTTGGCGCTAACATGGTGTTAGCGCTAACGTTTATGTTAGATGACGTCAAAATCCATTGTCGTTTTACGTCATTTAACATGATGTTAGCGCTAACATCATGTTAGCGCTAACATGGGTTTTGTGCAACCCAGCCCAGTTCTTTCTGTCGGCAGTGGAATCTGCTCTGCCGTGACCACACCCCACCTTGGGTTTGGGAGGAAGTGTCGCACTGTCATGAATGACTCTGAAGCCAGGCGAACATCGCACTTGCGACTGGAAGCAACTGATCTGATCAGTGACTGTTGATGTATGCGCTGCGCGCACATCGCAAATTCAGCAACTCAGTAAAACTAGGAGGATCCAATCAGTCATCATGTCCTGACCACGTACATCGCACTTGCGACTGGCAGCAACCCGGGTAACATCCTGGGCGTTTTGACTCGATGAGACGCGGTTTTGTTCAGAAAACTGGCACTGGTCAGTCGCAAGCCTGCGTACATCGCAGCGACTGAATGAAACAGGGTACAACTTGTCGCTAGAAAGTTGAGCGTGTACATCTGGTGGCGACTGGCAAAATCTCATTTCCAGTGAGTCGTAAGGGTGCGTACATCGACCGTTTCTGGCGACTGATCAGTCGCCTCCAGCTCCAGCTAGATCCTCCTTGTCGCGTAGCTCAGTGGCGACTAGTTGTCTCCAGTCGCAAGTGTGATGTACGCTAGGCTTGAAGCTGTTCCGTCATTGCAGTATTCATTGGTACTGTACTCTGGTGTGTTCAAGCAAGGATTCTTTGACTGTGTGATGATGGTGTTAATATTAAGCACCTCAGTCCATTCAGCCAAGACAGCGATGCTCTGTCCTCTGTCTGATGTGGAATGATTTGTCACAAGCAGACCTCCAAACTGACCAAAGCAGGTAATCTCTATTCACAAACTCAGCAGGAATACCGGCGGGTGGGCTTAGCCTTCCCTGCCACAACTGCACTTAGGTTAAATGAGTTGTGAAGCTCTAGCCTACTCAGGTGGGTTGCTTCATTGGAAGGCCAAAGACAATCATTAAGCCTAGCATACATTGCACTTGTGACTGGATACAACTAGTCACCACTGAGCTACCTGTCGACTAGAGGATCTAGCTGGAACTGGAGGCAACTGATCAGTCGCCAGAAACGGTCGATGTGGTTATCACGTCCACTTAGCAAGCGGCAGGTCCCGGGTTCGAATCCAGCCCGGGCCATATGGAATTTCATTCCTGGCCATTCACATCCGTCACATTGGACAATACGTCCGTCGCCTGGGACAGTAAGCCGTGGTGCCTTGTACCTTGTTTCTTTGCAAGGGCAAGTAAAATACCCCATCCAAGTGAGGAACCTGAGTAGCTTAAGATGGCCTCTTCCGTACTTACCAGGGCCAATAATGTTATGGCTTCAGCCCTGATGGAAAATCAAAATACAAACAAACAAACTTGAAGAACTTGTTGATAGCTTTCAGGCTGTCATCTGAACTTTGCAAAAGTACAACAAACTGGTGATTATTTCATAAACTTTCTGCCCTTTGTTTTGTCTCTACTTTCCCTAAGATCTGTGAAGGAACAACAACAGGCCAATGACACCTCAGAGAATTTCTCATTTTATGACCAAAGCATCAGATTTTACAACGTTCGATCATAGCCGCCTCGAGCGACGGTGTAACAGTAACCAGCACGTTTCACAGCGAGTGGCCAATTTTGGCGGAAGATTGATGCTAAAATTATGAAAATACTATGTATCAGACGCTACTAGCGGACAATGGAAACACTTTGATGGATTTTGTATTGCATGGTCAATCGAATATGAAGGCAGAAGATGGATATGGCTAGTTTTGGGTGTCGGAATGGTCAAGAGCAGACGACCAGACTGGACCGACTGTTTTGCAATTCAGATTTTCTTCTGTCACCTCCTGAGAAAGGGTATGAAGCCATGCCCTGATTCAACGTTGTATGTATGTCAGTATTTTCTTTTGTTTTACATTCATCACGCTAGATAGTTGGAATTAGTACACCTCAAAAATGTTGGCCTGTGGATGTCTGAAATGTTCGTCAA
This sequence comes from Notospermus geniculatus, assembly GCA_002633025.1. Lineage (NCBI taxonomy): Eukaryota > Metazoa > Nemertea > Pilidiophora > Heteronemertea > Lineidae > Notospermus > Notospermus geniculatus. The sequence continues at coordinate 238,991 of NMRB01000913.1, read as the reverse complement.
GAATTTCAAAAATGAAATGTCATATTCAGTAATGTTCGGGTTTTCGTCTGGTTTCTCACTCCCATGCCTGGAAAACCTGGAGGGGAGCTAAAAAAACATGCCCCGTCCAGGACACAGAAATGCTGACTGGCCCTCGGCCTAAAAAGAGTATATTTTCCGACCTTCAGAACTAACGAAGAGATGCCCGCCACCATACACATTTCCGAATTTCCTTTCTTTTCCCATTCACCAAATGTGCTTCCCGGTGAGGCTTCCTGACACAGTTCTGACCAATGACAACAACAACGACAACGGTGGGCTGTCTAAGTTGCAATTGAGTGGATCGGAGTCATTTTGATGCCAAATACGCTCATTATTTCGACTCGCAGGTGCCAGGAAATTGCATTCAGCAAGTCTAGATTTCAAATTTTTCTGGGGGAGGGCCACCAGACCCCCATTCTGACCGGCACTTGTTCAGTCCTGGGCAGAACCCTGCATCATGAAATTGTTGTTTTCAATGGTAAAGACGAAAGGTTATTGTTTGGCAATCTATCCAGCTTCATTATCTGCAGTCTATCTCATCATTCGCCTTTGTGTCGGCTTGCCAAGTGTCCAATTAGTATCCAGTTCGGTCAGATATTTTCCCTTTGGGCCAATCTTCAAATTTTGTCAGTTCAGAGAGAAATGAATTATTCATATTTCCAAGCTATTGTTTCATTGGTGTCAACTTTGCAACTCTGGTCTCAAAAACTTGCGTCTTTTCCTTTCTGATCTGTGTTCTGTTGAATGCCAGCAAGTGCAACACAGACGAGTGCCATTGTTTACATTTGAGGTTAAATTTTTTTTCAATAGATGTCTCTAGTGTTTCCAAGCATGCCAAGTGGAACCGCAACTTGGTTGGATGTGAAAGCTGACTTCAATTTTTCAACTGGATGTGTGATTCTTGATAGTTCTACTAGATGTCACTGACAACATTTGCAAACTTTTTATGAATTTCAACTTCTGTTGTTTCACTTCAAGTATGAAAATATTAGAAGCAGGTTTAATATTTGTGCCCCGCTCTGGCAAAAGGAGACGCATGTTGCTCTTAGCTTGGTAGGTTGAGACCAAATGTTTGTCAGTTTCAGTATTGTCTGTCTATTATGAAATCTGAAGCAATCTATTTCTTCCATTCTCTTCTGGTGTCATCTTTATAGTTCGTTGAGGCTCACCTTCTGAGCGACATGCGTCTGCTTTTACCAGAGCAGGTCACATTTTCACATTCAGGTGCATTTGACCTCACAACCCCCAAAATGACAGAACCAGTAGGGCCGTTTAGACAACAAGCCAAAAAACCACATTCAGATTCAATCCGATTGGATCCAATCGACCCGCATCGGGTCTCATTTGCGTTCAGACGAGATTTGAATGTGGTCGTATGTGGTCCAATGTGGATTCGGGACCATTTTAAATCCACATTAGACCACATTGGGTAGGCCTAGCATTTACACGCAAGAGTTTTGAACCACAATCGGATTCGATCGGATCGCATGTGGATTTTTGCCTGTCGTCTAAATGGCCCTAGTGTTTGCGTTTTCTTCCACTTAGAACCCTTCAATATGGCATTGGGGACATTCATTTATAATCTGCTTATTATAAATCCTTTGTTGTTTCCTGTTCAAAAGATACCCAAGTGTTTCAACGAGAGCAATACCATTACAGCAAATGAATATAACTTCAGTCATTTTCTTCACAATAGGATTGCTTATTGGATATATTCCTGTCATTGATGGTGTAATCATCGAGAGTAACATTTGACACCTTTGTCATTGGCCATTCTGAAAAAAAACAAAAAGAAAAACGTCAGTAGTCTTTAATCATTGGTTAACTGTAGTCTGCTGATCCCTATTTAAAAGTCATTTTCCCCAATTATTCATGTTTATTATCTGATAACCTTTTAGTCCTTTGGATGAAGCGATGTTGAAAAATAGTTGTAAAAGCTGTCTTTTGACATTGCTGGGTTTGTTGCTATCTTAGTATGAGCTGAGCTTCTAACACCTTTGAATATGACATGTTGAAAAAGATTTAAAACCACTATTTTGTTAATCATGACGTCTTCATCAAGGAAGTGACGTCTTCATCAAGGAAATGACATCATATGCATCAAAGTTATCTTCTTATCATGTGATTGATCCAAGAAAATATTGATTACATTTTCTTTAATAAACGACATATCGGAAGATTCGATGTCCACAAATAAATTGGGTTTTATTTCCATTGAAAAACTCTGTAACTCTGGGATCTCCTGTTCACCTTTCTAGTTCTCAATGTACGTCATCCTCTCAGATGTGGCCGTTGTAGAGGTTTCTACATGTACCTTGTCTTTATTCAACCTTTTAACATGGCTTAGTCCAGTGTTCTAGCCAGGCCAGTTTCACAGGGCGGTACCACCCTGTTCAAAATTCAGAGGTCATTTTACCACCCTGTTCAAATTTTTACCACCCTGTTTAAAAATGTAACTTGCAATGCATTTTCTATTACACCACCCTATTTGAATTTCACTCCCACCCTGTTTGAAAATTCAGGGCCTTTATCATAGGAAAATGCAGTCATCCCATCCTGTTGGAAAAATTTCCGGCTAGAACACTGTAGTCTGTCATTGTGATTCTAATGATGAAGGCAAAAAATGAATGTTGACGGTAATTTACCACTTGAATACTTGTCACGCCCACCCCATTTTGAATTAAATCTTCTAATTCAAAATCAGTGACAGCCGTTTGCGGTACCCCATAGAAAAAGTAACTGGGATCCCGGTGGGAATCCCGGTGGGATATGACCGGGATCCCACCTGGGATCCCGGTGGGATCCCGCCGGGATCCCACCGGGAATTATGGGCGGGATTTTTGGGCGGGATCCCGGTGGGATGAGACCGGGATCCCGGTGGGATGAGACCGGGATCCCGGTGGGATGAGACCGGGATCCCGGTGGGATATGACCGGGATCCCGGTGGGATGAGACCGGGATCCCGGTGGGATGAGACCGGGATCCCGGTGGGACAGGACCGGGATCCCGGTAGGATGGGATAAGACTGGGATCCCAGTCTCACCCTGCTAGGATTCCTGGTCAGTGATTGATAGGCCTAGGCCAAATATTTTTTTTTAATTTGCAATTTTGGACCCTAGGCAGAGTGCATCACATAGGCCTTACATAGGCCTACCTTTGTTGAGGAGTTTTGTGTAATTGCAGACTGTTTAAAAACATGCTGTACATCAGTAGGCCTAATCATGTACATTCAGCACTGTACATTCAGTGTTTGTTAATGTTTATAGGCCTACTTTCTGGGGAAAACTGGCCTACTTTGGCAAGGTATCTAGGCCTAGGCCTACCTACATGGCCTATCAGCCATGTAGGTAGGCCAAGACATGCTAGATACCTTGCCAAGGTCTGCCATTTTCTCCCAGATGGTAGGCCTAGGCCTAATAACAAACACTGAATGTACGGTACCAGTACAGTGAATGTACACCACTGATATACTGTATGTTTTAAAACCTCCAATTACACAAAAATCCCATGAAAAGTAGGGCCTAGGCCTATGTCTGCAGGACCTACCTATCACAGTCATTCTTCCCTTCCAGTCTACAAGGGCAGATTCAGGAACAGGCCCCTAATCAGTTGGAAATTGGACAGAAACCCAGAGCTTCAATGCAGCAACAAAACTCAAAATTTGAAAATGGAGGGAAAATGAAAACGAGGCTCAAAACCGGGATCCCAGTCTAACTGGGATCCCACCGGGATCCCGGTGGGATCCCAGTTAGACTGGGATCCCACTGGGATCCCGGTGGGATGTCACTTTCCCTTGGTTGCAGCCAACTGGGATCCCGGCGGGATATCTGAATCCCACCGGGATATGCATATCCCACCGGGATCCCGGCGGGATCCCGGTTTTATCCCAGTTACTTTTTCTATGGGGTAAATTGCCAACAGTGTACTGATTGACTGGTGATAGGGATTAACATAAGAGAGGATTTTAAATTGGATCAGTGAACTATGCAGAATTTATAATTCTGAAATAATCAAAATGGTTTATTTGACAGAAAAATTAGAGTAGACTTATGAGCTCTTGAGAATTTTAGCATTGATTCACAAAATTAATTGTCTGAGATATAGAAATTGGGGTCCCAATTTTGTTTTGGACTGTTAATTAAGTCTTGCCAATAAATAAAAGAAAAAAATGCCCAAAATACCAATGTGTTTGAACTTCTTTGTGAACTTGATGATGTTGTCAATGTTGTATTTGGCTAATTTCTAAAAAAACGCTTAAGATCTTTGCAATGAGTATGCAGTAATTCACTTAACAGATCGACTGACTGCGAAGGTCAGGAAATTGACTCAACGATGATATATATCTAAGGGATAACTGTCACAAAATTTTTCCGAAGACACAAATTCGGTTGTACGGCTTTGATCTTCTGGGCAGAATGGCATGAGGAAGATATTTATCTTTCTTTTGATCTCTTATTAGCTAGCGTATTTGTCGTAATACTCTCAGACAAACATTCGCAGAAAAAAATGCCATTTAGCTTTTGAAGAATTCATCACGGATGTAGCAGCAATGACTCGCGGTCAGTTGGCACTATCTCGCAAGACCCTTGCAAGATTATAGCCAACTTTGACTGTGAAAAAAGTCATCCGTATTCTTTGTGGTTGGATTTTTTCTGACTTGGCTGTGAAATGAATGGTTGCGATGGCCTCTGGCAAATCATAAAAAGCAGTGGACCTCATGATGGTCTGTCACAAAATGCTTCTCTGTTAGATGTAAGGAAGAGGTTCAGTTTGTGGCAAAAGAATAAATTGCCATTTAAAACATGGAGTTCCTCTGTTTTGTTTGTTCGTTGTTACTATGAGGCAAGTCATCAGGCCCTTAGCTACCATTGGGACAAAATTAGGGCCAAATGCCCCCCCACAGGCAAATTGTGCAAAAATATTTTTTTCAGCAAAATCAAATGGGATAAAAGATCATTATTGTTGTCTCAGAGTGCAGGAACTTGACTCAAATCACATCTCAGAACTTCTACTTTTCATAATTTTTCTGGGGGAGGACCCCCCCACACACACACACACAAAACTGGCCCCTTCGGCGCTGAAGGCGAAGCCACGTCTGCCGAGCTCATCTGCTTAAAATGCCCCCCCCCCCCCCCCC
>NMRB01000913.1:220418-233822 GCA_002633025.1 Notospermus geniculatus | reverse complement strand
AAAAAAGCTAGCTACAGCCCTGGGGTCGGTTTCATAAAGTGACTTTAAGCTAATGGTACCATTAACTCAATGCATTTTCCATTTGGTTAAAGGTACCATTAGCTTAAAGTCGCTTTATGAAACAGGCCCCAGGTCATTATTTGTGGGTTTATTTTCCTGCTGCTGATTATTTTGTCATGATGAAAATTCAAAGGTCAGCCTGTTTGAGTAAAACAGTTGCATGAACTTTCGTTCCTTGTCTTCTTGTTTTTGCTGGAGAGCAACTGGAGGTGTGTAACATCTGATTGTATCCCTCATGCCTATCTTCAAGAAACAGATGTCGCGTGGACAACATGGCTAAAAACCAATGGCATTCAATCGTGGATTTGCACAATACCACCCGGCTCTGTCCTCGTGGAGATTACACCTGTATTTTCTACCTTGTGGTCAGTCACACAAATAGCCTAATGCCGAACTCATTTTCTGCACTCATTACAAGCTCCTTGGACATGGTTCCATCTGAGGTATTATCGTTATCGTGAATGTTGGGTCACTGGGAATTATTGGATCAGAGGTGTACACAAAGGGCTCTGTTTTTCGAAAAATGCAAGTGCAAAAGAAAAGACGTGGAAGAAGAGTGTTGTTCCACCTGTATGATTACGGGCCGTATTTTAGAACGTTCCTTAACATTAAGGTCCACCTTAAATCTGTTGTTCTTGATGGTTTTACAATAGACTTAAGGTCGACCTTAACATAAAGGAACGTTCTAAAATACGACCCGTTTTCTTTGAAATGGTCTATGGGCCATATTTAGTCTCCGCCACGCCACGTAGTGGTCGAGCGGAGACTCTTGTGTTAGCTAGGAAACTTTCTCGGCAAACCAACCTCGTACCAGGAGGCTTACGTGCCTATGCGTGTGTGCATTCTGCAGTGCTTCACGGGCTCCTTGCAGTGTCGTAATTTTATCAGCATATAACACGAAGTTTCGACGAAACTGTCTTTCAATAAAATATTNGTTACACTATATATAAATCCCCGTGCTTTTCCCCGGGGATTTTGCGGTTACACCTATATGCCGAGTCTAAATAGACCCGTGTCTGAAATCCCCGTGCTTATTAGCCCCATCGAGGTCGAAGGGGCAACGCGGGGGCTATTTTAGACACAAGTATTTTATGTAGTGTAACCGCAAAATCCCCGTGTCTACCTGTAGTTCCAAGCACCCCGACAGACGGCGATGCAAATCGATGAGTCATGCGCATGTGTATAGGCTATTTCACGCCTCCAGTAGCCACTTGATTACGGAGAGTTGCCTACATGCAGTGCCCCTATTGCCGGGTTATGGAACTTTAACCAATCACATTTGTAGTAGTGTAACCGCTCGCGGTGTCAACGCTGTGTTTTTTCTGGTTCGGAAAAACCCAGTGTCTCAAAAAGCACGGGGATTTTAGATAGGTGTAACCAGGGCTTATGACTGGACCTGGAGAAACCCCTTCAATTCCCTGATTGTGTTCAAAATATATAGAAAAAAACCTGGAGAACCCCATATTCCATTTCATCAAGGACCCTACCTCCCGAATGATTACTTATGCAAACAAATAACAAATTGATCACTGTTATTTGATATCTGTGTCTCTAAATGGATACAATTGGTCTTTTGTACACTTAGCAACTCCTTGATTGTCTGCCGGTATCATATTTTTTTTCAATCATCACTAAGAAGACTATCAAGTTTCTTTCTTTATAAAGGGCCATCTGTAGAAGGGTCAAAATGTTCCTTGGCTTTATGTCTCTAGACAGGGTTGAACCAATGTTTCATTCCGATTTCATCCTTTTAACAGTGAATGTTTTGAGAATTACCATCTTCCTTGGGTAATGAAAATCGTGAGATTTCGCAAACCTGACGAAACACGAAGTGCGAAATACGAAATTCAACTTCACTTCCAGGATCTAATATATTTCTGGAGATGGTTGGTACCACAAATGTCCCTTCAAGCCACTGCGTCTTTTAGTGTAACATGTAAGACCGGGAGAGTTATGGTGCATCTTGAATTTTTAAATTTCCACTTTGTATCAACGAAGTGGAGACGAAAGATAAATTTTAAAGACACTCTTGCAGCAGGCAATACTGTAGAGCAGGAAAATTTCGCGAATTTTTGTGAGAGTGTATGAGTCGCGAAAATTTCCCGTCGCGAATATAAATACAGGCAAGTGATCAATATGGTCCGTGAAAGAAAACTGAACAAAAATGGCAGAGACTCGCGAAAATATCCTGCAGCGAATATGTCTATAAATCTTGATTCGCGAAAATTTCCAGCCGCGAAATTATCTTGCTTTACAGTATTTGTGGTTACCAACCATCTCCTGAAATACATTACGTCATGGAAATGAAGTCCAATTTCGTATTTTGTATTTCGTACTTCGTGTTTCGTCAGATTTGCGAAACCTAGCTGTGTAACCCAACATTTCTCACCAAATTTCTCCCCTGACCTCTTGTTCATAGAGCTTCGAGTTGTAAGGCTGCGATGAAATTCTTCAATGACTTCTAAAGCCCCTTTCACACCGGACCTGCGTTGCGTTGTGCGACGTACCGAGTTCGCCGAAATTAGGGTGCGTACTGATGAAATAAATGTAGTACGTGCAGGATCGGCGTAGTCCCTGAACCCACACTAAGCAAAAGTATGCAACATTACACCCTACGTAACACTACGCCATGCCACCTCAAAGGATTTTTCGTTGGACTGTCATAGGGTAGCATACTATTGTGTAGGCATGGCGTACAGTAGCCACGTGTTGTGTGGATTTGCGGAAAAACTGCATACTTTCTGCGTCCAGTGCTCTACGCCGAAAGTACGCGAAAAAATTAAACAAGTTTAATTTTTTGCGTCCATCTCGCATACCCCTTTGCGTCCCTCGGCGTATGCCACATAGGCCAGCGTAGGGCAGCGTAGGCTCGGCGTAGTCGGTACGCCGCACTACACAACTCTATGTAGGCCAGGAGTGAAAGGGGCTTTAGGCAGTGATGAAATTATTCAATGACTTACGAAGCATGTGATGACTTACGAAGCAGGCTCTTCAATGACTTCAAGAAGTCATTGAAGAATCTCATCACATACTTTGTCATTCATTTCTCATATCTTTTAGAGCAATTCCCGAAATAGAATTATATTCTTATGCTTTTCAATGAACCTGTCTGTCTCACAATTTTGAAATTACAGGAGTACAGAAGCACTATGAAACTCATATTTTTGATTGCATAAGTTTCAAAACCCCCGAAGTGAATCACAAAGAAAAAGTCTGAGATAGTCCTAATGGTGTTTACGACAAGAAAAAGTCGAAGATTGATCACCTGTCACGCTGCTGGTAAACCAATGGACCGGCAGAGTAAAATACAACACCCAATCAGCGGAAACGAAGTAATTTTGCGAGTCACAGGATTTGTGTGATCGACGCTCTGATCTGTTAGGCCAATAAACAATGAGGTAGTGGTGGCCATTCTCTGTTTTATCAGAAACCTGGACAACCCACCAGGTGGCCAGCGCAGTTTAGATTGTGCCTTAATCCTGCGTTACAAAAACTCTTGATTGATCAGTGCCAGAGGAAAGTGGCAAAATCCCGAGCTAATGATGTTTCTTTGCACGTTTTTCCCCCACTGATGGTGTTACGCCACAATTTTCTGCTACGAAATTAGCCTCGTTGGAACAGTTCACCGGAATTCGGTAGAAATAACTTCAATTCGCCGACAACATAACCTGTCCGTTAAAGTTACTGGTGACGCTAAGTGCTTGCATCACCTCAATTGCGCATGAGAAGACCCAGAAGTGGGCAAAGTCGTGAAATTTGTGCCTCCTACCTCGCGTTAATGTGTAAGCCTGCAATCTGATAAGTAAATGCATTTGTATGAATGCTCTCTCGTCGAAACTTGGTGTCAAATGGACCGAGAATTCAAGACAGAAGTGACCATTGAATGCACCGGCGTTTTCATCACAGTTCCGGTTAGGAAGTTTGGTAGTCGGCATATGATTGTGTTTGGTCTTGTTGATGTGGAACCAGTATTTTACCGTTGCAACCTGGGGAGGACCCATTTCACGATGCATAACTCAGACAGAGTGCATTTGCATTGAGGGTCAAAATAGGGTGGGATATGGTTTGTCTCTCTCAATCATGTTGTCGTAATTCTAGCTTGTGCAAGATTCATGAGTATGTGGTGATTGGCACAGGAAAGCGGGACCTGTCCAAGAATACTATAATGGTGTACAAATGTGACATTTTAATGGCTATCCACCTCTAGGGTCTTTGGAACAATACCTTGATTTTATCGCATGGTAGAAAAAATAGCCGTGCTCTGTCCAGGAATTTGGCGTTGATACGTTAAGCATAATTCCATGTGAAAAAGTGGCCCATTTCAGTCTGTGCCCAAGACATTTTACCGTCCCATCAAGAGGATGTGTCACTCTTTAAACTTTTGTAGATTTCGTGCTCTGTTTGCCTGCACTTCGAAGTCTATATGGCCCATATTCTAGGAGCCTAACTCTATGGGCCGCATTCTAGAAGCTTCCATAACTTGTTAAGGTTTACCTTTTGCTATTGTTTGCAGGACGGAATAGACATCTTGCGAATGTCAGCCATGACAGGTCAGAAGGGGTAAACATTAACCTTGGCCTAGGAGGCATGGTGCATTTGTACAGTTGGCTCCTGTGATCTGTACAATGCGCTAGGCCCAAGGTCTGTTTACCCCTTCTGACCTGTCATGGCCGACTTTCACAGGATGTCGATACAAAAGCTTAAAGTGGACCTTAGAGTTGAGGACGGTTCAAGAATACGGGCCTAAGGTCCACTTTAAGCTTTTGTACCCTAAAGTTCAATCTTAGAGTTAAGGAAGCTTCTAGAATACGGCCCTTTGTTTCAAGTCAATGTCTAAGGAAGTTCTCACTTCTTAGCCAGTCTTAAGAGTAATAGAGACATACATGTAAATTAAATATAATTCCATTTGTGAAGTTTTGCAATGTACCATCTTTTGTTCTATTGCTGAAGACCAGAGATATAATATCGTCATCATAAATACTACCACAAAGGATCCTTCTAAACGTCTTTTTCTACACCTGTACTCCGCATAAAATTCTACAACCGCTGCAGATTTGCACTGGTCGTTAATGACCCCTGTGTGGCTCACACCCCAAAGGCTAAACACACACCCTGAGGTGTGTGATGCGTAAAATGCACCAAAGACAATGGATGAGGTCATACATTTTTAGATTCGTCTCCCAGCGCCATCTTGCAGCAGTTGTGGAGACGAATCTGTTATAATGACTTTCGGGGGAGAGTGATCGACGCACCCTTAAACCCCCCCCCCCCCAGCAAAAAAGCTAGCTATACGGCCCTGGGGCCTGTTTCATAAAGTGACTTTAGGCTAATGGTACCATTAACTTCAATGCATTTTCCATTTGGTTAAAGGTATCATTAGTGTAAAGTCACTTCATGAAACAGGTCCCAGGTCATTATTTGATGGTTTATTTTACTGCTTCTGATTATTTCGTAATGATAAAAATTCAAAGGTCAACTTGTTTGAGTAAAACAGTTGCATCAACTTTTGTTCTTTGTCTTCTTGTTTTTGCCGGAGAGCAACTGGAGGTGTGTAACATCTGATTGTATCCCTCATGCCTATCTTCAAGAAACAGATGTCGCGTGGACAACATAGCTAAAAACCAATGGCATTCAATCGTGGATTTGCACAATACCACCCGGCTCTGTCCTCGTGGAGATTACGCCTGTATTTTCTACCTTGTGGTCAGTCAAACAAATTGCCTAATGCCGAACTCATTTTCTGCACTCATTACAAGCTCCTTGGACATGGTTCCACCTGAGGTATTATCGTTATCGTGAATGTTGGGTCACTGGGAATTATTGGATGAGGTGTACACAAGGGCTCTGTTTTTAGCTCACCTCTGTGAGGTGAGCTTCTCTCATGGTGTGTTGTCCGTCGTCCGTCGTCGTCCGTCGTCGTCGTCGTCGTCGTCGTCGTTGAGTTGTAAGGCTGCGATGAAATTCTTCAATGACTTCTAAAGCCCCTTTCACACCGGACCTGCGTAGAGTTGCGTTGTGCGACGTACCGAGTTCGCCGAAATTAGGGTGCGTACTCATGAAATAAATGTAGTATGCGCAGGATCGGCGTAGTCCCTGAACCCACACTAAGCAAAAGTATGCAACATTACACCCTACGTAACACTACGCCATGCCGCCTCAAAGGATTTTTCGTTGGACTGTGGTAGGGTAGCATACTATTGCGTAGGCATGGCGTACAGTAGCCAAGTGTTGTGTAGATTTGTGGAAAAACTGCATACTTTCTGCGTCCAGTGCTCTAAGCCGAAAGTACGCGAAAAAATTAAACAAGTTTAATTTTTTGCGTCCATCTCGCATACCCCTTTGCGTCCCTCGGCGTATGCCACATAGGCCAGCGTAGGGCAGCATAGGCTCGGCGTAGTCGGTACGCCGCACTACACAACTCTATGTAGGCCAGGAGTGAAAGGGGCTTTAGGCAGTGATGAAATTATTCAATGACTTACGAAGCATGTGATGACTTACGAAGCAGGCTCTTCAATGACTTCAAGAAGTCATTGAAGAATCTCATCACATACTTTGTCATTCATTTCTCATATCTTTTAGAGCAATTCCCGAAATAGAATTATATTCTTATGCTTTTCAATGAACCTGTCTGTCTCACAATTTTGAAATTACAGGAGTACAGAAGCACTATGAAACTCATATTTTTGATTGCATAAGTTTCAAAACCCCCGAAGTGAATCACAAAGAAAAAGTCTGAGATAGTCCTAATGGTGTTTACGACAAGAAAAAGTCGAAGATTGATCACCTGTCACGCTGCTGGTAAACCAATGGACCGGCAGAGTAAAATACAACACCCAATCAGCGGAAACGAAGTAATTTTGCGAGTCACAGGATTTGTGTGATCGACGCTCTGATCTGTTAGGCCAATAAACAATGAGGTAGTGGTGGCCATTCTCTGTTTTATCAGAAACCTGGACAACCCACCAGGTGGCCAGCGCAGTTTAGATTGTGCCTTAATCCTGCGTTACAAAAACTCTTGATTGATCAGTGCCAGAGGAAAGTGGCAAAATCCCGAGCTAATGATGTTTCTTTGCACGTTTTTCTCCCACTGATGGTGTTACGCCACAATTTTCTGCTACAAAATTAGCCTCGTTGGACAAGTTCACCAGAATTCGGTAGAAATAACTTCAATTCGCTGACAACAGTAACCTGTCCGTTAAAGTTACCGGTGACGCTAAGTGCTTGCATCACCTCAATTGCGCATGAGAAGACCCAGAAGTGGGCAAAGTCGTGAAATTTGTGCCTCCTACCTCGCGTTAATGTGTAAGCCTGCAATCTGATAAGTAAATGCATTTGTATGAATGCTCTCTCGTCGAAACTTGGTGTCAAATGGACGAGAATTCAAGACAGAAGTGACCATTGAATGCACCGGCGTTTTCATCACAGTTCCGGTTAGGAAGTTTGGTAGTCGGCATATGATTGTATTTGGTCTTGTTGATGTGGAACCAGTATTTTACCATTGCAACCTGGGAAGGACCCATTTCATGATGCATAACGCAGACAAAGTGCATTTGCATTGAGGGTCAAAATAGGGTGGGATATGGTTTGTCTCTCTCAATCATGTTGTCGTAATTCTAGCTTGTGCAAGATTCATGAGTATGTGGTGATTGGCACAGGAAAGCGGGACCTGTCCAAGAATACTATAATCGTGTACAAATGTGACATTTTAATGGCTATCCACCTCTAGGGTCTTTGGAACATTACCTTCATTTTATCACATGTTGGAAAAAATGTCCGTGCTCTGTCCAGGAATTTGGCGTTGATACGTTAAGCATTATTCAATGTGAAAAAGTTGGCCCATTTCAGTCTGTGCCCGTCTACAGGATGGTCTCTGTTTAAACTGTACATTTCACACTTTTTGTTTGCCTGCACTTCAAGTCTGCGGCCTGTATTCTAGAAGCCTCCTTAACTCAAAGGTTTACTTTAAGCTTTGGTATTCTGCCCTGCAAACAATAGCTAAAGGTAAACCTTAGAGTTAAGGAAGGTTCTAGAATACGTTCCTTCGACGTCTCAAGTCAATCTCTAAGGAAGTTATTGAAAAATCGCCAAGTAGTGTCAGTTTTGACATAACGTGGCGCGACACGGTTGTGTGCGGTGGTGATGATTAGCAGAAACGACATCATATAAAATCTCACGCGACAGGCAATTCGCCGCGGAAAAATACTGCAGGAGCAATCGGGAGCGGTGGAAATTGCTCGTCGCGTTCTATACCGCTTCTTACTGCATCGCGTCACACCGCAAGTGTGTACAGCTATAGGCTTAACAGTGTGAGTGATCAGGTACGAAAAATTTCACATCGCACTGTGTCACGCCACGCCGCCAGTGTGAACAAAACTTTAGTCTTAGGAGCAACATTTTAAATATAATTGCATTTGTGAAGTTTTGCAACGTACCATCTTTCGTTCTATTACTGATGACCCAAGATATCATCATCATCATTTATTACCACAAAGGATCCTTCTGAACGTCTTTTTCTACACCTGAACTCCGCATAAAATTCTACAACCGCTGCAGATTTGCACTGGTCGTTAATGACCCCTGTGTGGCTCACACCCCAAAGGCTAAACACACGCCCTGAGGTGTGTGATGCGTAAAATGCACCAAAGACAATGGATGAGGTCATACATTTTTCATGTTTTTGTTCTTGTTGGGCAAAGGAAGTCAGAGAGGTGTTTTTGCTGTCGCGGGAATTCGACTGTCTTGTTTGAAAATCGACAGCATTGTTATCCTTTTAGGCAGCGGTCTTTTAATAATAGGGAGGTTCTGTGACGTCTCCGAATTACAAAATATGATGCTTTGACTATGACGTCATCACTTTGACGTATGACGTTGCATCGATTTTGTGACGTCATGCAAATTTGTTGCGTCTTGACAAGGGTGGGAGGATTATCTTTGTAGGTAGTTTACGAATTACGAATTGCCAATTTTCATTTACAAGAAATATGTTTTGGGCTTTTCTGAACATACAGATGAAAATTGAATATACCTGTCACACTTAAGAAGTGGAATAAATACTTGAAATATCTGTGTAAGGTAATGACGTGGTGTTAAAGATAATATATCACGGATATTTTCGCGGGCCACGAAATTCATTGTTTATTTACATTTTGTTTGTTTATGTCCAGGCTTTCTTTGTCTTATGAGCAAATTGTTGGTGGCATGCCCCTCTAGAAATCCTGTTGATTCCAAAAGTATCCATTTTGGTGGGTTGGCATGTCCCAAAAGTCCAAAATAACATAATGTAAACATTCATGTTTACAAACATTGAATGTAAACAATGAAATCGTGATATATTATCTTTAAAAAGAGGTTGTCACATCGTTCACAAGGCAGAAGGTCGGACCACCACGGCATGGATTTAGATGAAGAAATGGCATCATGCATGACGTAACGTCATCAACGTCCTGAAGTCATTTCCTGATTCATTATTTGTGACGATGCGGAACCTCCCTATTAAGGGTATGGCAGTAGAACAAGCTGAGCACAAGTCTGTGCTTTAAAATGAAAAGAAAAATTCCTAGAACAGGAATTCTGAGGAATTGAATCAAGTTGACCTTCTGTTTTTATTGATGTCGCAAAATGACTGTGATGCAAGATTTGTATTATTCCGTTTTAATGAATAAAATTGGTGTCAATAAAAAAAACGGAGGACTGGGTTGCTCAGATGATGTCATTCTTTGTTAAACGTTGACGAACATGCAGAAAATTGGTAGGGTAGTATTTCTTTTATCATCGACGAATAGAACAAAATGTTATCAATTATAACTGTTCATAGGACATACAGCGTCTTTGTCTTTTTCACGCCACACCTCAAAATCTCTTTTTCACAAAACACGTATTTACAATGCTGCTAAATGACGATGTAATTTTCCGGTATAATTATCGCATGGTCCATGCTGGGACTGCGCCACTGTGCAATTTCTGATTGTACAGCTTTTTCGTCACACAAAGGTGTTCATATTCGCATACACTACTCACAAAACAGTTCCTGCACTACAGGAACCACAAGCTAAAAAAGACTGTTCTAGCTTGTTAAGTCAGACGCTGTCGCGGTCCATCCCATCGAACTATTGTCTGAGGCGTGGATCAAAGAAACGCGTACTTACCAGTCGCGTTGGCCGAAGGGGACCAGTCAGTGGTCGCACTATCATATCTGCTAATTTGTCGCAAACTCACGAAATAATGACGATGGTTGTACTATTTTTATGGACATCTTTTGCGCGTTCTCTTAGTGCTTTAGGCAGAATATGTTCATTAACGTCGATGCGATATGTTCTTTTCATTCAAATGTTCTTGATGGGTCTTCTTCAGTTTGCTTCATTAGATCTAATTAGAAAATCGTTAACTCTCTCACAACTGAGGGTATATCCTGAAACACGTACTTCTTCTAATAAATCTAAAGCCTAGCATACATCACACTTGCGACTGGAGACAGCTAGTCGCCACTGAGCTACTGGCGACTGGGAGGATCCAGTAGTCTTGAACGTTAGTTGTGGTGTTGATATTTTTGGTGACTGGGAGGGGAATGTGGATGGTAGTCAGCTGCCCTGCATTCAGAGAGACTTTAGTGAAAAGTCTCTCTGAATGCAGGGCAGCTGACAGGGATCTGTGGTTATAAGTATTTATTAGCAAATGCAGATTTGTAGGGAAATGGAAGGGCTGGGGAGATATTCATCCTGCGAAAAAACGTTTTCAGCAAAAAAAATAAACAGAGAAACTGACACGTGAAAAAAATTAAAAAAATCCCATCGCAAGGCTCGAACCCGGCGCCCCGGATTCAGAGCCGGACGCTCTACCGATGCGCCAGCCGGCCACGTCATGACGGTGGCTGCTCAATAAATGTTTATAAACATATCCCAGCTACTCAACATATTTTTATGTTAATTAAAAATGACGTTGCAAATCAGAATAATCTTCCAAAAATCGCATTTTACAACATCCACAGAGCAAGTCCCCAGCAAATCTGTCAGCGTATCGCTACATAATGTACCCATCTACGTTCACAGTCACTAAAAACGTGAACCAACCGTCCGGTATATTCCATCTGGGCATTAGGTGCATATTTCCTATGAGTCCAGTTCTATTGATTGACCCGTGACAAGTCTTTGGCTAGCTTCGCTGTTGGCCGCTACGCGGCGCGTTGGGCCCTTGCGTCTAGCTGGAACTGGAGGCGACTGATCAGTCGCCAGAAACAGTCGATGTACGCACCCTTGCGACTCGCTGGAACTCGGATTTTGCCAGTCGCCATGAGTTGCACATATATAGTCGCTAAAAAGCTATATATAGCTTTCTGATTGGATTCTCCTAGTTTGACTGAGTTGCTGAATTTGCGATGTGTACATCACCAGCGACTGATCAGATCAGTTGCATCCAGTCACGATGTACGCCTGGCTTAAAGCAGTAAAAGTAGGGCCTAATGGATGATTATACATTCCAAACTGCAGATCCAAGATTTCTGAAAAGAGGGGGCTGGGTGCACCCCCACTTGGATCTGCGCCTGGTCACAAATCATGCTCTCCTCACCAGCCACGGTAACCCATGATACTCATGTATCATAAAAAGTAGTGAGTGAAGCTCTGACTCCTAGTTCTGATTCCTGACCGGTGAAATTTCCGTGATATCTTTTGGACCTTATTAATCTTTCACCTGGCGACATGAAATTAGGCGTAAGCAATTCATAAAACACATCGGAAGGAAAAAAACGTGCCATGGTAAAGGTGACGTTGACCTGCAGTTTCCTGGGGTTGACCTCTGGTCTGTTTTATTTGACATTCTCATGAATATCATAGTTATGGTTTCGTGAAAGATGACAGGAAGATGGAGAGGATCAGGAGTGAAGAAATGTGTGCTTTTGATTGGTCAGTAAATGGAGCATGCTGTGATACCATGCAGTTGTCCGGGTGGTTTTCTTTCCCCCAAAAATAATACACGGATTATGATTACAATTGGAATTTATTCATATTGGAAAAAATGTTGATCATGGGGAGATTTACTTCTTGTTGATGGAGGCGTTAACCCAATAGAGCCCATGCCGCCCTAAATCGCCCTGCCGTGAGCCGCCTAGAAGACCACGCCCACTTTTTGACAAAAATGCCCATCGCCTCTAATGTAGAAATCAAAATCACAAATTACTGCCGGCACCACCACAATCCGCCATGTCTGCAGACGCCGATACCGCCATAAACCACCTTGACTCATTATACTGTTCTCTATTCTGCAAAATGCAGTGGCATTTCATGGCGGTACAGGGCGGTGAAAGCTACAGATGGAAAGTGCAAAAAAATAGGCGGCTCTGTTGGGCTAAAGGAAATGTTATCCTCCCAAGAGAATTTTGAGAAGCTCTAAAACTTTTTACCGCCCTACATATCAAAGATTGTTGTTACATTGTCACAGGATTGGAAAAATAATGCCTGAAAAGGCAGAAATCATTATACTGTACATTAATATGTCCTCCCTCTGAGGGGACCCCAGTAAAACCCCAGGGGAATCAGGTACCCTTTGTGTCTGCGAAACTGATCTAGTTAATGCATTAACAAATGTATTTCTAACTAGTAAATGATGAATAATTTGACAGATCGTATGTCCACTGTCCAACCTCGCGGGTCATTGGAACTCTTTAATTAATTAGCGTAATCCATTGAGGTCAATAAATTTATGTTAGCATACAATATCGCTCTTTATCAAATGAGGATGACTGGTGATGCATTATTCACTTTCATTACCAAATAATATTGCTAATTAATTCACCATCTCTTTCGTTATTGTTTTCTATACTTATTTATAATTTGATGAATTGTGTATATACCTGCAGGATATTTGTCAAGATGATGATGTTAGTGAAACTAATGTGTGTATGGGACCTAATTTTAAGGGGACATATTTGAGATCCTCAATTCATTTTGGCTAAATTGTAATGGCTACTTATTGAAGATAATCAGATAGAAATATTTTACAACCATCACGGAAGTCTAAATGGGAACTATGAGAGATAATGGTTTCTAAAGTAGTACAATAACAGGTCTACATGTAGGTGATTTACCATTGCTTCAGTCGGAGTAAGAACACAGACATCGTAACCACAAGAATAGGCTGTAACCATTCAATACCAACTTGATTGTCAGGCAGCTTGATCCTCAGCACGGCGTGGATCAGGGGCGGAACATTGAAATTTGCGCCTAATTCCAGAATTTCACAGTCGATTTTACAGATTCGTTGGCCAAAAGGGGAGGCGTGCGCCCGGTGCGCGCCCCTCTGGATCCGCGCCTCTGGATCCAGGGGCAAACCCGGCCCATGCCCCCCCCCCCC
>NMRB01000913.1:175529-219600 GCA_002633025.1 Notospermus geniculatus | reverse complement strand
AAAGGCCTATGTGCAGGTTTATACAGTGAAGCCCCAGGCCCGGAAGCTGAATTTCCCAAAAAATTGGATGAAAAATTTGATCGTGTACAGCGGGCATAAGTCAAAATCCTGTCTCAACTTTGTCACTTTCATTAGGGAAGGCAAACTGGGGGCAACTCAGCAATAGAAACCATTGAAAAGCAAGAAAAAAAGCATGCGAGGTTGACAGTATTCTTTGATATGACTCCATCAGAGCCTTATCTGCGAACGATCTCCCCCCACCCATTGATCATTCCACAGATGTAAGTTACCAATTATCTTGGTGGGGTCACTTTTATGGCAAGTTAAAAAATAGGTTTCTCTGTCCTTGTATGTCTGCGGCTGCGGTGTCCTTTTTTTCGACAAAGAAGTTGACCTTGTGTATATTTTCTTTTGGGGGAAAAGTCGTATGTCATAATTTTGCTATAAGTGTAACGTACAGTGTACATGATCCCATTTGATTGTTGATGGTATTCTTCTGGGTTGGGGTACAATGGTAAAACATGGCTGAAAGGAGCAATGATGGACTCATATACTGATGTCAGTGGCACAGAACAGGCGCCGACTGACTTTTCGGGATCAATTTGCTCTGAGGCACGACCGCGTGGAACAAATCAGTCGCCGATAGGGTGTGACATGACTGCAGTTGCGACTTGCCTGCGACGATCGGCATTAGTCACTGATCCAAAAGATCATGAATCGCAAGAGTTGAACATGTTCAATTTCTGCGCCCCGACGAATCATGATCCCAGCGGGCGTAATCCAGTCGCAGTCGACCTGACTTGAGTTATGACGTCGTGTGATATTATCCAAAACTTGGTCTATTTTAGTTAACCGATCAGTGATCAGCATTTTCTTGCCCTACATGGGTGCTGCCATCTTGAAAAAGTCACATGATCACAAGTCACATGACTGCCAGAACGTCTGATATGAGGATATTACGTCGACATAAAAAAACAACTGCAGAAAATTGAGGATAAACCAGATAGCCCAGTGGTTATCACGTCCGCTTAGCAAGCGGCAGGTCCCGGGTTCGAATCCAGCCCGGGCCATATGGGATTTCATTCCCGGCTCTTCACGTCCGTCGCATGGGACAGTAAGCCGTGGCGCCTTGTACCTTGTGTCTTTGCAAGGGCAAGTAAAATACCCCATCCAAGTGAGGAACATGAGTAGCTTGTGATGGCCTCCTCCGTACTTACCAGGGCCAATAATGCTATAGCGTCGGCCCTGACGGAAAAATGAAATACAAATACATAAACAACTCAAGGAGAAAAAAACCTGACTTTCTCTTGTATTCATGTTCAGTATGGAATTACCTTCATTCTTGTTGTGCTTTGTATTGAAAAGAATCTAAATAAAAAAGGTGAAAACTTGGAAGAATTGTTTGCAGAATAATGAAAGGGCAAGAAAAACTCTTTGATTCATGTGTTTTATGTCATAAATTTTTGACGATAATTGGCAAGCTGTGGTGCTATAGAATGCCCAAAGAATTCCTAATGATTATTATGATTGATATAATGCTCTGTTCTGAAAGCCAAAGTTGAAAGTAATTTATCAAATACTGAAATATTGTGAAAAACAAACGCAGATTGCTATTATATTATGTGCTGATATTTTCATTGGAATATTCTTGGTGATTAATTTGCCCGATGTAAAGTTTTCCCATTAACAAAGGTTATTGTTCTGCGAAGTTTTCTTCTGACATAAGTGCATGATGCATTTTTTCACGTGGTAAAGCTGCTGCGGTTATTCTTGATAATGACGGGTGAAAGGAACATGAAAAATGATGTTATTTAATTAAAGCGAACTTCTGAAAAAAGTTTTACAAAATTGTGGTGTCAGCCTGAAAAGNACAGATCCTCTTCAAAAACTGAAAAAAATATAGCCTGCCTACATTCCATTTCCCCTGTAGCCTAGCTTCCTTCATTTCATAGAAAAGTGCCCCACACAGATCCTCTTCAAAAACTGAAAAAAAATAGCCTGCCTACATTCCATTTCCCCTGTAGCCTAGCTTCCTTCATTTCGTAGAAAAGTGCCCCAGACAGATCCTCTTCAAAAACTGAAAAAAATATAGCCTGCCTACATTCCATTTCCCCTGTAGCCTAGCTTCCTTCATTTCATAGAAAAGTGCCCCACACAGATCCTCTTCAAAAACTGAAAAAAAATAGCCTGCCTACATTCCATTTCCCCTGTAGCCTAGCTTCCTTCATTTCGTGGTAGAAAAGTTCCCCACACAAAAAAGAATCTTTTCATTAATTGTTTCAATTGTGCAATAGTTGCTTGCATTCAAATCCTCCGAGTGTGTAACTGTTCCAAACTTGTTGTACAACCGTTGTACGGAACGAATTAACAAGCTACACACCATCATTAGATCAGTGAGGTGGTCGTGTACCAAGATTAACATAAGCTATTCGCCGAACGTGTCATTCAGCTGGCTCGCCTCTGAATGGATGCGCGACTCGACAAAACGACTGCCTACCGATACTCGGTCTGGCAGAGATGCTTTAAGCGAGCACGCGACGTATCTGCATACTTCTCCGCCAGAGGAAATCATACCCGATGCAGAAAGTTCATCACTCGTGGTATTTTGACGGGAGACACTACCCAGTGGCGACTCCGTGGAGGTCTTATACTCATTGGTCACCTTATAAAGGTACGTCTGCTCTATTCATTGTCGTCTGCTCCTTTTGTTGTCATTTGATCATTCTGAAGATTCCGATTATCAGCGTTATTGTCCCATTTATCTGACCGATTGACCACTACTCCGTATTGTTTACATTTTGCAAGGGTCGGCTGGGAGAACTATTGACTGGACTGCTGGCCGTGAATTCCTGCATCTGTTGCTGTAAACAGACTAAAGATGTAAATTTGTTGATGGCCACTTGGTGTGTTTACATTCCTCATTGTCTGGCATTGTTTTCGTGTGTCACTGGTCAATCTCCATTCTGTTGTCAACTTGTCGTTTACCACATATTTGACTTCCGTTTTTTCATCCGTGCTACTAATGACAGGCGCGGGTCCAAGAAGGGGGCACACCTGGCGCACGCCCCCTTTCGGCCAACAAATCTGTAAAATTGACTGTGAAATTCTGAAATTTGGAGGAAATTTTATTGAAATTCACCACAGATTAAAATGTTTCTAGCACAGTGCGCCCCCTCTTTTCCAAAATCATGGCTCCGCCCCTGTATGATCTCAAGCATATTATGTCAATCGCTCGATAGAGATCATCAATATTGCCAAATTTTGTTGCACGCAAATTCACTTTGGTGTGGTTTGTACTTTGGTTCTTAACCTTATAAGAACTCCTCCTGGGGAGCCACGGTGGTGTAGTGGTTGGGGTCACCGACTAGCGGTCCCCAGAGGGTCCCAGGTTCGAATTCCACTGTGGTGTGAGACTGTGGGCAAGTCTCTTTGCCTCACTGGCCTCTCTCCACCCAGGTTATAAATGGGTGCCAGTCGGAAATGCTCAGATTGTAGCGCTGAATGAACAGCTCATCTGAGTTCTACTGAAAGGTTTCAGGACAGACTGGGGTTAAAGTGTAAATTCAGATGAGAACCTCTACCGTAGTTGATATCAGACCATAAACCAAAACTTTAACTTTGAACTTCATAAAATCTGTTTTGGATGATTTTGCTGCTTCCGAGCATCTAGGAAGGAGGTCAAATGGATAAATCGTTCTGCCAGGATCATTCAACAAATGTCTATTAAATGCAGTCTAAAACTATCATTTATACTTTATGATTGATATACATTGCCATGTGCTTAAAGCAATAATGTGAATGGCGCTTTTTCATGCAAATAAACTTTGTTTGGGTAGCATCTGATTGCAGATAACTTCCCCATATTTCCCATGACACTGTAAGAAATGGGGACTTTTTTCCATTTCTGGTTTGCCCTGTTACAATTGTGACTTCTGCATCTCCAATTTCTTTGTTTACCGAGGGAATCTTGGGAAGGCAGCTCTGAGGAACTCCTAACTGAGCTGATATTCGTAATTGTTTCGCAGAAGGATCTCATGTTTCAGGTATTTAGCATCTCTGATTCAATTCGATGGAGGACTGCTTGTAAAACCTCGGTCAGATCAGGGAGACCTCCTTCACAGCATAGAATTTGAATCCAACTTTTTGTCAGTAAGTCCCTAGACCCTGATCAGTCTTCAGGCGCAGATACAGAGGGGGGCGCGCACCTCCCCTTTTGGCCAACAAATCTGTAAAATTGACCATGAAATTCTGGAATTTGGCACGAATTTTAATGCTCTTACCACAGGGTGCCCCCTCTTTTCCCAAGTCCTGGATCCGGCGTCCCTGGTCTTGTGACCTTGTAGGCACGCCAACATGACACTGATGGTGACAAGTTGACCAATATAAAGAGGCGTTCGTCCCGGAAGAAGGACCAGAATGAGGAAGCCCTCCATAAATTGCGGAGGGTCATTTGGTTGATTTATGTGATCAAAAACAATTACATGTCAAGCTGTTTAGTGTTACAAGTGTGACACTGCAGTGGGAGGGCATCCTGAAGGCTGGCGGCCAAAAGCCGTACAAAGTGAAAAGTATTAATTTAAAGGGGGCACCTAATCTGAGAGCCAAGAGCCAAAAGTCAGAACTTAATTCAAGAGCCAGAACCTAATCTGAGAGCCAAGCTGAAATTTTACTGTTGGAAAATTTTCACGATAACTTCGCTAAGGCTGAAAATATTGGAATGATTATGATAGGGGCAGCATAGAATTTGGTTACCTTTACCAGTTTACTGGGTAAACTGTGAAAAACAGAAACAAAAGTGGGGACTGCAAGGTATAATTTTCAGCTTGGCTCTCAGATTAGGTTTTGGTTCTTGGCTCTTAAATTGGGTTCTGGCTTGGCTCTCTGGCTGTTGGCTCTCAGATTAGGGTGTCCCAATTTAAAGTGATGTTTGACTGAAGAAAGAACCCCCTAAGACTGTCCATCTCTTGAAGTCCTGCTAAAATTGCTATCATTGAGATCCAATGGGACATTTTGGTGGAGGGTTTTGTAATAATTTTGTGGAGTCTTCTTATGATATCATCTTTTTTTTTGTGGTTGATAAATCTCCACACTCCTCTCGCAGTGTTTTCATTCGCTCTGTATCCTCCCCTCACAAAACACTGCTTCGAATGGCCGGTATTTTGACGATTGACCGCCAGATGGCACTATTTCTGTCCAACCAATCCCCATCAGGCTGAAACAAAGCAAAATCCTGAAAGGACTTTCTCTGCCGCAACAGCAGGAACAGTAGCGGTCAATCTGCAGAATACCGGCTAGTCAAAGCAGCGTTTTGTGAGTGGAGCATCACTGCGAGGGGGTGTAATAAATCTCGTGCCTTGCTGATTTCGTGGGAGGTGGTCCAAAATGTCAAGGGTGACATGCTTAAGACACATGCTTCTCTCCTTATAACACCCCCGCTAGAATTAAGAAGGTTAACATCTCTTCTTCATCCATCTTGTACCCCTGTAATCATGTGTTGCCAATCAAAATGTAGTAAACATTGGGCTGTGTGGAGGTGCCGCATGACTTTGAATTATTGTCATCTTCCTCCTCCAGACTGTCATTGCCCGCAGCTCCAATCAGTGCCATTGACTCAGGTCTTAATGATTCGGCCAATTTCATGAGTTCAGAACTTTGAAAGTTGAGAAGTGATTTCCTGGTATTTCATTTGCAATGATTTCCTCATTCACCATTGCTGTTTTTGTAGACAGCATCCGGGCATTGTTTTCACCGAAGTGTGTCAATTAAGTTGGTATCATGTGCCCACCCTGATTTCCAGGGGCTTGAAACAATAAGGAGATGAACAAAATGAATTACAAAGCGTGGTAATCATCGCTTGAACTGTCGATGAGAACCCCGATCTCTCCTGTTCAGGGTAATCAGTAATTTCACGGCATGTATTTTGGAATCATGCATTGGAAATTATGTGGGTCTAGCTCATTCGGAAGTTCAGCCTTCTCATCTGTCCCTTCTTCATTCAAGCGGCGTTTTCATTCTTGTGAATTTTCATTCAAGCGGCGTTTTCATTCTTGTGAATTTTCATTCAAACAGTGTTTTCATTCTTGTGAATTTTCATTCAAACAGTGTTTTCATTCTTGTGAATTTTCATTCAAACGGTGTTTTCATTCTTGTGAATTTTCATTCAAACAGTGTTTTCATTCTTGTGAATTTTCATTCAAACGGTGTTTTCATTCTTGTGAATTAATTTCATAGGCCTATTCTGTTTTAAACACACCATAATGAGGAGGGATTCTACATTACTTCTTGATCTTTAGAGCACGAAAAGCAAAGTTATGGATTGTTAAAGCAAATGGCTCGCGGGGTTTGTTGACAGTTGTTTGTTGACATGCCTCAATATCAAGCGCCGTTTTGAGAAAAAGGCGAAAGAAGGATTTTAGTTTAATGGGAAATGCATTAGACAGCCAAACTTCGGAGGCGTATTCTGCAAAATCTGCCGCTTCGAAATCAATGTGAATAGTACAAAATGTACATTTCGACCGACTGAATTTGAAAATGTCAATCCATTTTAACAAATTTTTAATGGAACCTCTCCCCAGGAGCACGTTCGCATATTTGCACAGGTTTTGCCTATGACTGGAGCACGGCTTTGCCTGGAGACTAGATTCACTCCCTATGGGAGGCACCACCAAAAATCAAAACAAACCCCGCGAGCCATTTGCTTTAAGTTTGATATACTCAGCCAAAGCAGAATATTGTGATTGCAGTAGTTGCATGGCGTTGGAGCTGAACAGTTTTGCTCCAGTGATTCTTCATCATGAATCCAAAGTGAAACAGAGTGAATATCCTTATCTTCTCAGTCGGTTTCTTTCTGTTCCAGGTCAGTGTAGCTAATCTCATATCTTTTGTTCTTGCAGGTTAGCATAGCTATCTCATTTCATCTGTTCACAAGATTCCAGTTGAAATTAACCTCCAAAATCTAAAATTGCTTATTTTTGGTATTTTGCAGGTAATTATCTTCTTCGTTCGATTGACTGACCAATTCGTAAGGTATTGTACACTTTTGTATTTCTTTTTGACAGCTCTCTGTAGCATCGATAGGAGTTGTCAGTGAGTTGACCAATAGGTGTCACTACGGCCCGATTCAACGCATGTAGCGGACCCAGTCACGTGGATTTTCCTGTGTATTGGTCCGCTAGAACTTTGTTGCCATCTTTTGGCAATATGCGCGGCTGACTGCTCCTATTGCTGGCATCAAAGATTTTGCCTATAAGTGGGTTCACTTTTTGATCACTGATCAAGTGATATTCACACTTTTATTCTGGCCACCAAATAGGAATTTGTCAGTCCGACAAATTTTCTTAGCTAATTAGGCCATCGTCTTGGTCGCCTCACAATTTTGTTTACAGACGTAGCTAATTAGGCCATCTTCTTGGTTGCCTCACAATTTTGTTTATAGATGTAGCTGCATGATTAGACCATCTTCTTGGTTGCCTCACAATTTTGTTTTAGACAAAGCCATTACTTTTCGGTTGCCTCCCAGTTTTGTTTATAGGTGTAGCTAATTAAGCCATAAACTTCTTGGTTGCTTCACATTTTGTTTCTGTAGCCTGTTAGCTGTCAACTTCTTTTGTTTAAATAGATGTAGCTAATTAGGCCATCTTCTTCTTGGTTGCCTCACGATTTTGTTTATAGGATTGTAGGCAATGTAGCCATCACTCGCATCTCGGTTGCTTCAGGATTTTGTTTACAGTTGTAGCCAATTCAGACATCTTCTTGGTTGCCTCACGATTTTGTTTACAGGTGGTGCAAGCAATTGAGACCTCAGCTTGTTGGTTGCCTCATGATTTTGTTTATAGGTGTAGCCAGTTAAACCATCAACTTCTTGGTTGCCTCACGATTTTGTTTATAGGTGTAGCCAATTAAACCATCAACTTCTTGGTTGCCTCATGATTTTGTTTATAGGTGTAGCCAATTAAACCATCAACTTCTTGGTTGCCTCACGATTTTGTTTACAGGTGTAGCCAACCATCAACTTTTTGGTTGCCTCAAGTTGGTTCATGGTCACCTCATGATGTTTGTTTGTAAGCCAAGGTCAATGTTATGTGTACTTTCTTACTTTCCCCACCAGATGACTGGTCGGACTTGTCCGATCACCAGATTGTTTATGCATAGTAAACACAGGTCAAGCTTGCTAGCAGGTGACAACATCGTTCAATTAACACCTAGGGAATCGATGATAAATAATAAATGTCCCATCACATTGATAATCAAACCTTTTCAACTCGGACAAGGGCCATATTTCCGGTGAAGAGTCGCGATATATTTCCTGGTTGTTCTGATATTGACATGATTCTGATGTGATTCCGTGGGTGTCTTCCTCTCGTGTCGAGTCGCCATTTTCTTTGATTCGCGGAAGAATTTCGAGTCTCGCATTGGAAGTGGGAAATAGTGTCCAGAGTATCACTCCTTTGTCGCTAACAAAACAGGGAAATGATTTATTCATCTTGACTCGATTTCTATTCAACATATTCAGATATTACTTGTGTACCTGTGAAAAGTTTTTTTCAGCATACATATCAAATACATATGTGAATACGTTTCAGCATTAGTTGACCTGAACAGTGTACATGTGTTTGATACTTGTGATGTATGGACCCTTTGCTGACCTGCATTCAAAGACGTTTTCTCCTATTTCTTCATGGCTCATTCAGACGGAGATATTTTTGATCCTCCCTGTAGTTATCCCAACCTAAAGTACACTGTTCAAAGAGCTTCCTTTCCACCTGAGGAAATGGAAGTAATACTATGTAACACTCAGCCTTAGAGTTTAGAGGATGTACAGGGGGGGCCCAGAGCAGAAAGGGACAAACGAATCTTTCCTCTAAAAATTTCATTTCCCCTCTTCCAGTCAAGTTATAATTGTGGCATCAGATGTGGGGAAAATGCATAGAGGATGTAAATTTTTAAGTTTTCTGTGGAGGACCCCCAGACCCCTCTCTGGCTTTGCCCTCTATATATAGTCTCTATCAAATTTTGCCCCCCTAGGCCATACATGTAAAAGCTAGCTACGCCCGTGATGTAGTTTACTGAATTGCTGTGACATACAGTCGAAGGGTCCAAGTTCATCTTAATGAGTTAAAATGTGATTCAAAAAAAGGAAGCGTGGTGTTCACTCCTATTTCTAAGAAATGCCAAACCCAAGTGTGATACGTGACTGCTAGTTCTCTCCTGAAGACAGGTATGATAAAAAAAGTTGTAAAAAACACAGCACAAAAATGCAGTTTTTAAATATTCATACATGGTATTTGGTCTCTTTTTAGGTGCCTTCATGTGTATAATATTTTTCTGATTGCAATCCATTGGTATGGAAGCCCTCATGGTTTTTTCCCTATCAGGACTTTTACATCTGACTACAGCTGTGCAAAACTATCAATTTTTGAGCCCTTGTGTGTTTTTTATGCACTTTATCTCAAATCCCTACACAAAACCATCATTTGCTGACGTTAGGAGTTTTGAATTCTTAATTAGGTGAGAAATAGTGTTTTGTGAAGCATAACATAGGAGATTCCTGTTTTTTTAGAACGATTCTTTTACTGTCTGGATGTTTGAAAAATGGAGTCACCTTCTGTGGTGTGTTTGTGGTAATAATACAGGGTGTCTGCAAGTCTTAAAAAGTCTAAAATTTGGAACTTCCGTTTTCAAGGCCTAGTTTTAAATTTGAAAATTTTTGTAAGAAGGTCTTTAAAAGGTCTTAATTTTGACTTCAAGATAATTTTGGAAAAAGTTATCGGTGTTTTTTCTACCGATGCTTGTGTAGGCCTAGGTTATTTGGGCCAGCCTGCATTCAAGTGAATACCTGTACCAAATTAACAGACAATGGGAAAAGATTAAAATAAGTCTTCCCCTTCACTGCCTGACATCCTCCAGGGATCTGTTTTGGTGCTTTACAATGTATTTAGAAGAAAATTGGTCTTAAATTTTGCCAATACTTGGTCTTAAAAAGTCTTAAAAAGGTCTTAAATTTGGTGCTTCACGAGCTGTAGACACCCTGTAATAGATGATTTGGACATTTTTGTTGAAAATCTTTCAAGGATGCAAAGGATGGGAAACCTGGTGATGAAACAGTTTGGAGAATATATTGAATATTTTAATTGAATATATCGAATTGGTATAAAAACTCTGCTGAGAATTAAAATGTGTTTTGGATGTGATGCTGTAAGTTGTATCTGACGAAATGGATCCTCATCTGCCAATTGTGGTTGTGAACAATGGATTTCCCATAAAAGAACTTTTTTTGGAAAAAATTATGATGGTTGTCGTCCTCTTTTGCTTAAGTTTCTTTTTTTCTTCCACTCATTTTCCAAATTGCAGCTGAATAAAAAGCGCGATAAACGTTGCAAAATCTATTTAAAGTTGTATCTAATTGATAAAAAACTTGCCTTAAAAATCAAACTCTAAATGAATTCAATGCACTCTTTCAATCAAATGTCATTTAATTTGTGAAAATTCCAGATTCGTTTAAAAATTCATGCCCTGGTTTGGGAATAATATGACACAAAGTGCTGAAGTGTACTTAAATTTGAATGCGTACTTGAAACGTTACACTTGCCACCTCGTGTCAGGTTGCCACTCAAAATGGCTCGGGGCGGTTTTTCAATTGGCTCTTCACACTGTGACAACAATTCAATTTGTTTAAACCACCGTTTTGAAAGCAGCCCATTAATCTGACAGCCGGTTACGGCAATTGAAGCAATATTAAAACCTAATTTGAGCAGTGTGGTTGTACTAAAACATGCGCTATTTTAATTCGACCTCAGGGGTTCACGAGACGCCAAGCGGGCGGGATAAGTGCTAATTAGCATAAACCGTGATTTCAATGGGGTCGTTAACTTATGTTTGCTCATTTATGAAGTTGAATTGAATTTGAAGAAGAAAGCGTTTAATAGTGTGGTAGGCGGAAAAAAGATATTTTTGTGGAAACAATCACTCTTAAATTCAAGATGATATCGGAAATTGTTTGAACAGGTGAGAGGAGAGATGCTGTTCGAATCAATAATTGGTGTCGGATTTTTTTGGAAGTGTGCGGTTAATTAGCTCCATGGGTTTGAGAACTGTCATTGAAGCCAACTACTAGTCATTGAGCCTTCATTTCATTCAAGAGCTGAGCATGAGCAGGTGACATGTTCTCTGAGACTTTTTCCAGATATCCAGCGCAAAAAACACAAGATGATAGTAAAAGTGAAGTTGTGTCCGGACTTCGCATGTTTTTGACCCCAACCGGGGTCTTACTCAGACATTTTCTAGTAGAATCCTAGAAGTGAATGAGCAGGATCCTAAAGGGGTTAGTAGTTATAGTGAAGAAAACCCTGAAAAAACAGGAACCCCTTTAGGATCCAGCTCATTCACTTCTGGGGTCAAAAATTTGCGAAGTCCGGAGACGACTTTACTTGAGACTTGTTCCAAGTTGCTCAACCCATAGGGCAGAACCGTTCCACAAGAATATTGCCTCCCTCTCCCACTATAGGAAATGAACAGCCTGGGTCTGCTAGCACCTACAGTACCTTGCACAATTGACCTCCCTTCCGCGCCGCGCACCATCTGCGTACCACATGCAGCGTCGTGCACGTACCGTCCTCGTATCTTCCGAGGGCGTGGCGCAGCATCATGGAAGGCATGCAGTGAAGACGTAACGTCATTCACCCGACGTCACGCAACAGAGACGCCTGACGTACCCGTACTATACGCGATGAACTGAAGCCTACCTTCCTCGTCACGTACGGGGAAGGTACGCGGATTTAGGGAGGTCAATTGTGCCAGGTACTATATAACTTTAAAGGGCAACTCCAGGAATTATCCAGTATCCAGCAAAACCTAACAAAATCTCCATGGATAGGCACATAAATATGTCATCTCACCGTACATTACGTTGAAATGGAAGAAAAAAAATCACCACTCTGTAAAAAGTGATATTTATCCTGACGTTTTCATCATTCATGGTCACTGCCATTTTGATTCATATTTCCCGCGGGAGTGACGTCACATGTGCAGCGCCAATCCCTGTGTGACAGTGCCTCTTCAGTGTATTGTGATTCCAATGCATATCCAATTCCAAACCACATGTTTATTCTCTGCCAAACTTCCGCTGTTACTTCGTCATTCAGTTGACATAGGCCTGCTGACCTATGGAATCACTCGAGTAATCCGACACAACTTGGACTTGACACAAAAAAAGATCACAGAAACAAACCTGGCGCTGTCAGCTGGTGTGATGCTGCATGCTGGCTGTGTAAACAACGTGGGGCAGCCGGTCACGTGATTGCACCCGATATGTCATGCTCTTCAGTATTGGAGGAGAGATAGTGAAAATAAACAGAAACATGGCTGCCCCCATGAGCTTACTTCGTTGGTGATTTAAATGCATTGCTAAAGCATTAGGATGTATTTTTGGAATAAAAATCATCGGCGATTTTAAAGATAACATTGTGTAGAACATTAAGGTTGGTTTATTTCTTTCATTTCTCTTCTACTGGATAATTCCTGGAGTTGTCCTTTAACCTAAGCCCTGGCCCTTTCAGCAATAGACTTGGCCCCTTGGGTAGTTGATTGACTGATCTCTAAATGGATTTGACCTACAACTTACAAATCATTTGTACCCTTAAAAAATGAAGATGGATGATGTTGGATATTGTGTTTCCGCCACCAATAATGTGTACACTGGACCAGTCATCTCTCTGATGGACAGAATCACCCTCCCTGCAGTCATTCCATCATCATTAGTGTCCTTTTTCAAGGTCATACTGATTCGCTGCGACGGGGACATTTGACACAGCTAAAGTACATGATATTCTCCAAGCCGTAATCGATTCGCATACAAAGAGCTTCTTTTTGTGCAGATCCATTCTTTGGTTTTGATGTTGTTGTTGTTCGATCGTGTTGGGCACGTGAATTCTTCTGCAGGCTGAGATTCCAAATTGTCCTTTCCATTTCATCGAACAATTCTCAAAATCATCATGTTGCTGCACGGCAAGCTGTCCCATCGGTCATTGTTTGCCCCAACCTTTCTTATTGTCTATGATGTCTTTATACTATTGCTCAAGTACATTGCCTGCATTTTGGTTTTTCCTTGCTCGTCCTGGTGGTAAACTGACTTTTGTCTGCATGTTGTTATCGAGAGTTAGTTTGAACTCACGGAAAGTGCAACTTGATTTTGTCATCAAATGACGTTGTTGCTCTGTGGTGATGTACCCATCCAGGGTTATATCTAGGCCATTTTAGAGAGGCGCTGTGCCGTGTCCCTAAAAGGGGATGCCACAGTGCCCTTTTTAACCCCCTTGGCGCCCTACCCCTAAAAATTTTTTTGAAGGTCCCAGTGCCCCCAAACCCTTTGTCATGGTCCCTTACCTTTAGCTTACATTGGCTGCTGAATGGAGTTACAGAGACCGTTTTAACTGGCATAGCTTCTCAAATTCTGTTTGTAGAAATGCCGTGAATTAAAAGTGCCCTTTTTGTCCCCCGGAGCCCTCGGAGGGGGACTTGAAAATACCGGCCGTCCGTGCGCCTATGCCGCTCGCCGCTCGCCGCTCGCCACTCGCCGCTACTAGTCCCTTCCGCTCTATAACTTAAGAACGACTGAAGATTTTGGATTCATATTTGGTGGAGGGATGTATCATGGGCCAAAGGTGTGTCGCGTGAAAGAATCGGCCAAATCCGATTCTCCACTTTGCCACCAGGGGGCCGAAAGCCAAAACACAAAAACTGCGATCACGCCTTTAATACTGAATGGAATTTCACGAAATTTTTATGGTAGGCTCATCTAGCACGGGTACATAACATATCATACGGGTTTTCAATTTAATTCATTTTTCAGCCCTCTAGGGGGCGCTTTGTAAAAACCACATAAGTTCCCTTCCGCTCTGTAACTTCTGAACGACTGAAAATTTTGGGTTGATATTTGATGGGGGGATGTACCATGGGCCAACGGTGTGTCGCGTGAAAGAATCGGCCAAATCCGATTCTCCACTTTGCCACCAGGGGGCCAAAAGCCAAAACACAAAAACTGCGATTACGCCTTTAATACTGAACGGAATTTCACAAAATTTTTATGGTAGGCTCATCTAGCAAGGTTACATAATATACTCTGCGGGTTTTCAATTACATTCGTTTTTCAGCCCTGTAGGGGGCGCTTTGTAAAAACCACATAAGTTCCCTTCCACTCTGTAACTTTGGAATGACTGAAAATTTTGGGTTGATATTTGGTGGAGGGATGTATCGTGATGACTTTCACCTTAGAAACCCGTTTCTATTTTTGTCCCCCGGAGCCCTCGGAGGGGGACTTGAAAATACCGGCCGTCCGTGCGCCTCTGCCGCTCGGCGCTCGCCGCTACTAGTCCCTTCCGCTCTGTAACTTATGAACGACTGAAAATTTTGGGTTGATATTTGGTGGAGGGATGTATCATGGGCCAACGGTGTGTCGCGTCAAAGAATCGACCAAATCTGATTTTCCACTTTGCCACCAGGGGGCCAAACGCCAAAACACAAAAACTGCGATTACGCCTTTAATACTGAACGGAATTTCACAAAATTTTTATGGTACGCTCATGTAGCAAGGGTACATAATATACTTTGTGGGTTTTCAATTACATTCATTTTTCAGCCCTGTAGGGGGCGCTTTGTAAAAACCACATAAGTTCCCTTCTGCTCTGTAACTTTGGAATGACTGAAAATTTTGGGTTGATATTTGGTGGAGGGATGTATCATGGGCCAACGGTGTGTCGCGTCAAAGAATCGACCAAATCTGATTTTCCACTTTGCCACCAGGGGGCCAAAAATCCGAATCACATAAACTGTGATTGTGCCATTAATACTGAACGGAATCTTCAAAATACATGCCCGTCGGACTTGCACCCGGGGCGACGGGGGACGTTCAATGCTGTGCTTGTCAAGTTTGAAGTGCCCTTTTCACAATGTTTGTACCATGCCCATCTGAAATCATAGGTAACCTTGCCATCATACTCTATTTCACCATAATGTGAACCAAACCTTATGTAAATCTTCACATTGTTTCATACATCAACATATCACTTATGATGGACTGCACTGATACAACATTCACATGAGACGGACAATAAAATATCATTTGCAAAATTTGTATCTCAGAAGTCCCAAGATGATCACCTCTTTGAAATATTAATCTATCAAGGAGGTGTGGATAGTTTTTGACTAGTTTAGCAGTAACCTGACGTGACAGTAGTTACACACCTGTCCAGAGATGAGTCACATGCTACTGCAAAAATGTTATTTTTCATTTCATTCATGTGATTTGGTAGATTTTCTTGCCATTATTGCTGCTACGACCACGTGATCAGTCTCAATTTTTTGTACGGCCGCCTTGATGAATTTGTTACCTACATTGTATGTGTGATTTTCTGGATGTCATAACCCGTATAAGCGAATCGACAGTCGTTTTGTAAACAGAAGGATGATGTTTGTAAACATTGCCCTCACAGCCAATCAGAATGCAGGAAATGAGTGTTTGTAAACAAAGATTCATCCCCTTTTGCATTCAAATTTTTCGGCGGACACATCGCTTTAACTGTGGATATTTTTAGTTGTAACTTTTTTTCTTAAAAAAATTTGTGAAAAAAAGGCATTGTTCCAGGTGAGTGTGATATAACGTTCTACGCACTGTGACCTGCCATTTCCTTGCAAGGCGTACTATTACGCCTTACACAAGCAATGATCCTCGGGTGTTTCCGGGGTTTCCCCGATTCCGTAATGACGTAATATGATGTCCTACCCAGTTAACGGGTTAATCACGAACTTTGTGATGTGAGAACTGTCGTTGAATTTTGACCCATTGTCATTTGGTGCATACTGGAGTCGGGTCTGACATCGGCAGTATACTGCACTATAAATCTCAACATATATTTTGGCCCTCTTTCAGTCGAGGGTGTCACCCAGCACTATTGAGAAAAAGTTCTGTGTTTTCAGTACATGTACAGTACGTTGCACAATTGACCAGTCCCTTCCGCGCCGCGCGCCACCCGCGTACCACATGCAGCGTCATTCACGTACCATCCTCGTATCTTCCGAGGACGTGGCGCGGTGTCATGGAAGGCATGCAGTGAAGACGTAACGTCATTCACCCGACGTCACGCAACATACGCGTGACTTACCCATACCATACGCGATGAACTGAAGGATACCTTCCGCGCCACGTCCGAGGAAGGTACGCGGATAAAGGGAGGTCAATTGTGCAACGTACTGTACTGATCATTGTAACTTGGTAGATCATTTTTCAAGGGAACTCAAAGCAGTGTGTCCGTAATAAAAAGTGTCCAACACCCTGCGTACAGTTTACCAATATCATCAAGATGCTGCGCGAGAAAGGGCCAGAACGTATGATTAAATGCTCAGTACACATTCTTTGCCACTTTGAGTGCTCGAGAATATTGCGTACTTGTTCCCTCCCCGTATCGCCACGTCTGTTGACATAAAGCGTGCGTCATCCAGTTAGAGACGGAGCTGCCTTTGTTAGGCCACACTTTGTTATTTCTTTGGTTTACGGATTTTTGCAGAAGGAACTGAATTTCGGAGGAGAGAAAAAAATAAAAATAAAATGGCCCAAGGCCCAGAAAAAAAAATTTCCTGTAAAATTGGCAACGATGGAATTTCTACTGTTCATTGAACATTGAACATTTTTTCTGGGCCCCCTGTAGGGTTAACAGAAGACAACTGTATGTCAAGGTTAATGTAATTTTGAGTGCATGTGCATTCAAAATCTTTTTTTGCGAGTTCCATTGAAAAAAGAATCAAGTCGATGATACAGGTGATACAGTTTTATTCTTTTATTTTCTCCGACGATGTCTTTGACGTTCTGAGCGAAGTTGGAGGGGAAAAAAATATTAAAATTGGTCCAAAAATCTCATTTTATTTTTTTCTCCATTTTGGCAAAAATCAACGTCGGGGATCCGTAAACCAAAGAATAAAAAAAGTGTGGCCTTAGAGACGGAGCTGCCTTTGTTACAAATGTTCCGTGATAGCGCAACCGTGTTCTTGACTCATTAATAGAACTCCACGATAATTCTCCATGTGGTGAATTTATGATCAGGTCTCATTGATTCAAACTGTCGTGACTTGAAGTACTACGGTCACAAGGATGAAAAGAGCCTCTTCAATTTTTTTATCGCTTTGATGAAATGGGTCTAGTACCATCATAATCAACCAAAACCTGGTTCATCCAATCCTGTTACTGTCGAACCTTATAATATAGGAAGCTTTATCCTGTAATTTTCTTGAGTACAGCTGGCCTCAAGCGCTGTACATTATGTTAGATTCATCTTATTTGGGAAATATTCGCAACTGGAATTTTTCAAACAAAGAAGTATTTTCTCATGCGTTTTACTTACAGATTTCAATTGTCTTTCTCTGTTTCATCTCCTGCTGACGAAATTCTGCTTTATTTGGGTGTGGTTGTTAAAATCTGCTAAAACACCTTTTAGACCTTATCAGTCTCTGTGCGAGTGCATAAGGCCCCTATTACAATATAGAAGTATACGGTATACGAAAATGCCGGTTAACAATAGCTTCACGGTCATGAATCCATTTGAAGCCTTTCTTAACCGGCGTGTTCGTATACCATATACTTCTATGTAATCGGGGCTTAAAGGGAGACTCCACTCATTGTAAACTTTTGAATTTTTATCAATCCATGGAGACTATTGCCATGAGTTGTGATGTCACAGCTGTCAATAGGCCATCAACCTTTATTGTAGTGAATGAGCGAATACTGTGACTGCCTAGGCCTATTCGTTGTACCTTCATCAGATGCATTGAGCACATATGACGTCACATGTGCTATGCAATGGTCTCCTTGGGATGCAATAAAAATACTAAAAATAATGAGTTTGCTGCTTTAAAAAAATACAACATGTTGCATATATCAATGAATTTGAATGTATTAACGATATTTCAAAAATTCAAAATTTTACACAATGAATGGAGTCTCCCTTTAACAAGGTGCCCAAAGAGCGAGAAAGCACAAAAATTGACACACAAAATGATACACGAAGTCAACTTCCAGAATCTTACGAATTTTCGACCCCAACCGGGGTCTTCCTCAGGCACTTTTCAGTTGGAGAGACCAGAAAACACTTTTATACTCACCTTTAACAAGCTGAGTATAAAAGAAGAAAGATATGGTAAAGGAAACACATATAGTGGGGTATTTGTAGTGTTCTTTCAAATGACTTGGACCATGATTACATAGGGTTAAAATTCCTGGTACTACNATATCTGGTAGATTATCTACATTGATAAGTATGGGAACATGTCAAGCTGCAACAGATAACACAATTATCTAACATCTTGGTGTGAGAGAAGCATTCGGATTATTCTATAAGAAATCTATCACAAAATGTGAGTACTGGGTGTGACTTCTGCCTCAGAGAAATAGTGGTACTTTATTCGAACATCTTATTGTGATATGATGGTGCAGGTATAGAAGAGTCTGAAATGGGTAGGTGGACATGCTTCATCTAGTTAGTAGTCCTCCAAATCATTACCAAAGTTGATCACTCCTCCAACATGTCCAAAGTGCACTTAGGACTCGTTCAGTAACGTCAGCCTTCTCTTCGTGTTCCCGACGGTACATCACATCAACCAGTTGACAGCAAGTAAGCTGCTGAGCTAGAAGCAATGGCGGATGCATTTTGTGCAGCTTAAGCTTCTGACCATGGCAGAATTCTCTCTCGGGGTGTTAACGGACAGGGCGGGCCGCCACGAAACTCCGATAGCACTAACAATGTCTAACAGAGAGGTATGCAATGGTTTTTACCATTACAGAATTTCTCGGTTAGGCCCTGTTAGTGCTATCGTAGTTTCGTGGCGGTCGCCCCTGGCCAATAGGAGCTATCAGTGAGTTGACCAATAGGTGTCACTACGGCCTAATTCAATGCATATAGCGGACCCATTCATTCTTGATCAAGCACATCACGTGGATTTTCCTTTGTATTGGTCCGCCAGAACTCTGCTGCCATCTTTTAGCAACAAGCACGGCTGACTGCTCCTATTGAAAGGCACCATGACAGGCCACCAAAGAAGCTTAAACCGAGACATTTCATTGCACGAGAAATCAACAGTCCAAAACGTAAACTGTGTTGAGGGAATCACGAAGCCGCAAGGAACTCATTTCGCCAGATCCGTAGTGATGCCATTCACCTTTTGCTGAAACCTACCACAGCGAACCCAGCAGCAGGCGGGGACACGATGATATGCTCTGATTGGATGATTCATACCGGAACCCGTTCACAGGAATCCCACGAGCAGGCCCAGTTGATCCTCTGCGTAATGGTTCGTTCACCTCCCGGTGCCAGGTTAATTCGATTGTTGCCCCAACTGTTTGATGTCTGTTTGCGCATCGGTGGCAAGATGCATCTGAAGACATTCCGCGAGTGACTCACAAGTAATGTCTCTGGGACATGTTATGTAATTGTCTCTGACTGTGCACTGTTGTGTTTGATATACGAATTTACTCTGGTTGTGGATAAATTGATGAATTCTGAATGACACTTTGTGTCTTGTATCAGCCTCATGGGTGTGGGTTAGGGTGTCAAATTATTAGTTTTATTCAGAATCTGAATATCAATACACGTTACACACCCAATCTCATCTTACGTTAGTTATTTATGATAAATGGGAAACTTAAGGCAGCTGGATGCAACGATTCAACTGATGCTGGAAAAAAGTGAATTTCCACCTACTTTTTCCATTCAGAATGATATTGTGTGACAATAAAACTTGCACCAAGTTGTATGCAAACATTGCAAATCTTCTGCACAAAAGTCTTTATCACAAAGCCAGATTTGTATTTGTGTTAGACTTTTCATCAGGGCCGAAGTAGCAGCATTATTGGCCCTGGTAAGTACAGAAGAGGCCATCACAAGCTACTCATGTTCTTCAGTTTGATGGGGTCTTTTACTTGCCCTTGCAAAGGGCCACGGTACAAGGCACCACGGCTTCATCCCATGCGATAGACTAAAGAGCCAGGGAT
Organism: Notospermus geniculatus; assembly: GCA_002633025.1. NCBI lineage: Eukaryota > Metazoa > Nemertea > Pilidiophora > Heteronemertea > Lineidae > Notospermus > Notospermus geniculatus. The sequence goes on along the minus strand of NMRB01000913.1, from coordinate 199,571 downwards.
GATTAATCTCATATGGCCTGGGATTTGAACTTAGGACCTGCCGTCTGCAAAGCGGACATGATAACCACTAGGCTGTCAAGGCTCCTTGAACAACGCTAGATGGTGCACAAGCATGACACTAGAGGGCACTGCTCTACGGATATATTTTCTTCACTCAAATGGAAACTACATTGTGTCCCTTCTTTTGTTTCGACGTCTGAAGAACAATCAGATCTTGATCAGACACGATGGGTCATATGAATAAAGACTAGTAAATGCTTTTACTTGAATTTTGCAATACAAATACACTGGGCAATGCTGTACAAATCTGAAGTAAAAGCATTTGCTAGTCTTTATTCATATGATCCATTGACCACAAAAAATTTCCGTCCTTCCAGTACCTTTTAGAAAAGAATACAAATGTACACAAAACATGGAAAAAACATATTAATTTAGTTACCCCTTCTAAATAAAACAGAGTAACTAGTTGCAGCCGAATACATCATGCGTCTCCCAAGACCCCAAGTCAGTGAAAGTTGTGAGGAAGACCTGACAAACTTAAACAAGGGATTACTTAAAATGGACTGGATACAGCTGATGTCTCCCCTGGGTCACATCACCACGGCGGGGCATTGCTCAGCCTGGCACTTTACCTAGCTTGGCAACGGAAAAGGTGCCAAGGAAACACTGGGCGAGTATTAAACTTTATGAAGGTGTGACTGAAGGGAGGTGTAAACGCCGTTGGAGAATGATAAAGTTTAATGCCAAGTTTGATGAAAAAGTTTTTCTTTGCTTTGCTTTTAGGGTGAGTGAGGACTAGTTCTTTGAAATCAACATGGAGGGGGAGGCAAAATGGTCTGGAAGATCGAACATCAGTCACTGCAGAACTAAGGCCCAGCCTGTCAGGCCTTTTTGTTTTGTATTTGATATTTTTCCAAGCCAACGCATTTTTGCCATGGTGTAAGGAAGAGTGGCCATCTCAAGCAACTCATGTTCCTCACTTGGATGGCAATGGATGGGGTCTTTTACTTGTCCTTTACAAAGGCAAGACAGCTTACTGTCACATATGACGGGACAAGAGCCAGGGATGATTAATTCTCTTTGGCCCAGGTTGCATTCGATCTCTGGACCTGCCGCTTGCCAAGCGGATGTGACAACCACTTGACTACTGAGATCCTGCCAGTGTCCTCCCGCAGTTTGTTACAAAGAGTCCAAACTATCCGCAGAACAAATGTTATTTCTGAAAACATCTGACAAAAGACAAATCGAAATTTTTTTTCAGTTCACCAGTAGATAGTCCTATATCATTTTGACATGATCAATCTGTCTTTCATCAGCGCCACAGGATTGAAAATATCATCCACAGACACCCTGTAAATTTCACAGACTTCCAAAAGAAAGAGATAAAGTTGCAATATGGAAAAAAAGATGTCGGGATGAGACCTCAAAGAAACCTGACTCCTTCCATTTACTGGCGATACCTCATTATTGAGAAGCATCAAATGTTCGATAGTTCTTTTGTGCCAGCATAACCTGTACCGGCATTGTTCATGCCCGCAGGGATTCCCCCGCCAGCATAATGGCTATTGTCTTACTTTGCTGCGAGTCATAAACAAATGGCTCCAGGGTACTAGTAGTGCTCTCCGCAGATGCTAGGTGGCAGCAGTGTATTTCAGATTTCTAGACNGGGGGTGAAGGTATCAAAATAACAGCCAGATATGCACAGGTTTAACAACGTAAACTTATGTACGTTGTTGACTCTATAATCCAAGAAAGTGGACACCTTTGATATAGAACTCAAAGCAGGCAGCTTTCATCTTTATTGGAAAAGTATTCACTTCTGTTCGGGAAGAGGGACTAGAGATGAGTATCAACAGAGAGTGTTAGCCTGTCAGATGATGCCTTTACAAGGAACAAAGGGAAAGGGTTAAATCAAATTGTTGCTGCGATCATGTGCTGTATCGGCAGCTCAACATGACATAAATGGTGAAGCAGATGCTTGTAGACAACATCCAAGGCAGTAAGCAAAGTCATGTGATGATACTTCTACCAAACAAGGATAATCATTTGATTATTTACTAACTTGATTATTTGATTATTTCGAACTTGAAAGAATGTCCTCCTCTTGTCCAGTAATTGCCACAAGGGACCCTTTGCTTTTGGCCCAATATCCCCAAATTCAGTGTGAAAAGTTACGAGGGTGCTGAAGGCAGACTTCACTGCAAGAGTGGTGTACAAAATTAGCTCATCATTTTTGTGAGCCGTGTAGTCTTCATATTTCTAGAAGTAAGGCTGCAACACATCAAACCACCAAGAATGGCAAAGACCACAAATCCAACCAACTGATGCCGCGTTTTGAAGAGTACATAAACTTGGTCATTTTTGTGGACCAATTTAGGCACCAAAACCAAGTAACAAGGACTTGACGGAGGCAACATGTCAAACAAGCAGCGATGATGACAAAGATGATGATGAAGAACCCAATGACAGCAGCACCACTAGAAACATCAGAACCACAGCAACATGAAGTGTGAATTTACACCAACACCGTACACGCCTCTCCTCTCCCTGTCTCTACCCTGTAACCAGAGTCAGCACATCCACGTCTGCCCTTGCATTGTCACTCCGAACATCCCCCAGGAAGTATTCCATCAATGGGGAACCCCACAGGGGCAGGGCCCGGAGGCATGGTTAACCCACTGAACTTGCTTCAGCGACAATACACTTAAGGAGTGCAGAGGGCAATGGTAGTGTTAATGTAGAAGTTGGTTGGCAACCAAATCATTTAGCTTAATCAATTTGGACATTTACTTCTTAGGATCTGTAAAGTTGAAAATTCCCTGCACTTGTGCTGTTCCATGGTTGGCAGCACAGTGGTACCGTAGCAGACTGCAGACAGATGGAGCGATGTCTGGGTCTCGACTGCATCCCTTTGCAGAGGATGCAGAGGTCAATACAATAAGTGTTGATGATATTCCGCTGATTTTAAAGTTAAAAGTTTGGGTTGTAGTCAGATGTCAACAACAGCAGAGGAGTTATCTGACTCCACACTTTCTGGTCTATCCTGAAACCTCTCAGGATGACTTGGTCAGATGACAGAGCTATTCAGTGCCCTACGTACCCGGATCATTTCTTACTGTCACCAATTTACACACCTGGGTGGAGTGAGACAAAGTAGGCAAAGAGACCTGCCCAGATTCTCCTGCTGAGAGTGGGATTCCAACCTGGGATTTCATGATGGCAAGCCAGAGACCTGTGCCTCCAGACCAAGTGTCTTTGGGTTCAGACTATCTCTCAGGAGGTCCCAGGCTCGTATGCCGCTGCTGTCCGAAGGAGACCCTTGGTATACCTCCATGCTTTTATTGCTGTCAGTGTGATGAAACCAGGTGAAAAAGGGACATTTGGTGCTGGCAGCATCAATATCGATTGCACTGATCTTTGATGCACAGAAACATGCAAATATGAAAAGATGCAGTTCAGTGGTTGCACACCATCCAGCTCTGTGACACAACCAACAACCACAAAGTAAAAGTATTCCCATAGCACATACCCACAACCGTTCCTTTCGACTGTGGTACAAAAATTCAGTTTCTTAATTGAGAGCTTGGAAGACTGAGGAAAAAACTCGTTCATTCTGCACACTGCATCCAGTGAAATTGAATTACCAACCAACCTTGTAGAAAATATGCAAAATCTGCCAAAGGCAAATTGGAGTAACAAAGCAGGAGAGTTAACAATGCCTGGAGGCTGGTGCACAAGACCACGGAGAAACTCAAGGGAGAAACTGAAAGATACACAGCATTCTTAATTTTGAGTTTCAAGCATTTGGTCAAAACTTGTGTAGTGCATCTACGTATTTTGATAATCATAATTTGATGATTGTGTGGGGTGGAGGAGAATACATTCATATTCCTGGTTTTGCAGCACTTTTAGAAATTGGCCCTAGCTATCAATATTTCTCGCTATGGAAGTTCTCAATCATAGATCCTGGCTCACAGAAAATGCTACCGTTGATTCCTGACCTCAGCAACTTCAAAGCAGTTCCACACTCGGCACAGATCTTGTCCTCATGGCACCTCATGGCACCGGGCCATGATGTCTGTGACACAATCTATTTTCCCCGAAAGTGGAATTTTAGTGCTCTTGCATCTTCGATAATCGAAGGCCGATCTGCTCTCCACTGCGTTACATCGCACATCACTCTTCGAGAAAGTGACCGGTCCACGGCGTATCTGCCGCCTCAAGAAGAAGAGGCCAATCAGAATCGGTGTTGTAAAATTTGAATCTTGGTGCTGTCAAGGGTTCATTTTGGCAGAGATTGATTTTCTGTTACAAGTCTATAAACGTTAAAGTACCAGCAGGCTGTAACGTTATGAAATCTAAAGTCATCACCATCACACGCAAAAGTCCATGAACGTCTTCGCAAGGAACTCTTAAATAGAAACTGCCTATAGTCTGACCATCCAGTGTTCACTGTCAGTAGACGCCCAACTAAGGATAATGATCTGATATGTAGGAAATATGAAACGTATAAAAACATAATAGGCATTGAGCACGGAGGTATCATGTGGCACAATACATGATGTCTCATCCTCAATATGGACACTTGGCTACTTCTCATGGAGTCTGAAAACGCTGGGGAAAAATTGTGATCTGAGAGCCAAGAGATACACAGCCTATTTGTATGGGCACCATGCGTTATACTAGAAATGTATCCAACACTGGCCAACATCCTGTCGGAGACACTTACAGTTACTGAATTTGGGGCAATTGGCGCTGATGCAGTCCGCACAAGTGCAACTCCTTGCAACCAAGTGGGATGAAGCCGTGAAGTGCTGCGGCTGCGCCATACTTGACACATATTTTCAGTCGGAGCCATTCAAGGTTTTTAAAACTTGAAGGAAGAGTGCCTGTAACGGGCTGTTGTCACGTTCTCTTTGCCTCTCCATTCACATCATGTGTTTTGAAAGTGAACAGCAAACACCAAACCATCAAGGCTTGATGCCTGGTCAAGATGCCTAATCACAACTTGACCCAGGGCCAATAATGCCTCGGCTTCGGTCCTGGCGCATAGGTGTACCTTTTGTTGTTCAACTCGAACATTCACACAACCCATGTCAAAGGCTTGTCCCGTAGGGAGTTACCCAAAGATGGTCAGAACCCATGATCAAGCAGGCCAACCCGGATGATGCTGGTGGATGGTGATGGTGCGGCTGGGGAGAGGTGACATCAGATTATGACAAGAACACTCCTGGCCATTTTACCACAACAGTAGGACCACCATAGCGAAAGGTATCATCGGCAGCTTCCAAAAATACCACGACAGGCAAAACAACAGATTGCTGGGCCTCCTTACTCTGAAGAAACCTGGTGGGCAAGCCTAGATGACACCTTTTTGGTGACAAAACTGAAGAATTCAGAAGCAACTCGTACTAAACGTTGACTGTTGGTAGGACGCCATCCTGATGTCTTCAAAACCAGAAGAAAAGCAACAAAACAACCAACTTGTAATTGCCAGACGCTGGTATCGATCTCCTTACCGCCGCTTGATGGAAAAGGGAATATCCCTCAGGAAATAGCCAGCGAGCAATGTGTCAAGTAATTAGCGCACAGGAAGTCAAGTTGAAATGATAGCCTTAGTTTGATGTTGGGCTTTGCTGGTCTCTGATGTGGTGTCCAGGAGCCTTGATCTGAATGTAACGGCAAGTTAATGAGGTGCGGAGCAACTGGCATCAGATTCCAATCGATGATTGACTCGCTCAGATGACACCTATTGATTTTGTTCATCAGAAATCAGAATGAATATTGGGGATGTATCACCTGGGTGTGACGGGAGAGGAGGATCGAACACTCAGTTATAACTGGAACTTGACATTTTGAAAGATGTAGTGATGAACAATAAAACCTCAATTCAATGAAGATTAAAAGAAGATCTCCAGGGTGGGCCAGAGAAAGTGTCATCCCTCGAACAATAGGAAAACAATAGAAATGCTATTGTTCGAGGGACACTTTCTCTGGCCCACCCTGTAGAGGAAAAAGATGCAGTTTCCAAACCTTTGCACAGATCACCTGTAGGTACCTCAAAACAAAGTTTGAAGATTCTAGCTGCATCCACTGAATGCTGAAAGCAAGGCTGGAAAGCAGGATTGTGGTGATGCTTCTACCACTGGACAGAGAAAACAGGAGTAATCAAAACTTTGTGTTTACATGCCCCATTAAAATACCTTATCAAGAACGCAATAAACACCTCAGGCTACAAATATGGCTTTGATAGCTGGAGACGGCCATGAAGATCACAAGTTGAAGAATAAAGAGAATGCTACCACTGGCAGCAGCTGCACGAAAACGATACCATGCTGAAATTTTGATACCCACACAACATACACCACGCCATGAAATTTAAGTTCACGGCATTATCGATTGCAGTACGTCTCGTCCCGTAGCACAAAGGATAACCTTTTAAATTCCATCCTTATTTTTAGCATTAGAGACCCGTCTATTGAAATACAGCTATTAGCAATTGGTGCTAGAAATTGTACCAACAACAAAAGGAGCTACATCTCAAGACAGGCACCTTTGTACCGTGAACAAAGATGTCCTCGAAGTCAATTGAGGCTGTCACAACATTCTGAGGCGCACTTGCCAGCGAGTAACACCCGAATCAGACAGGGCATCATGCGCAATTGCACTAATCTGCAGTAATGAGCGGGGAGGGGAAGTTATGCAATAGTTTGAACAAGGGTTGTGCGAATTTATTTTGCCACAGCTGTATCTCCAATATTGCTACAGAAATGACATGAAAATATACACCCTCGGTTAGCATGCACCAAATTCCGTTGTCAAAAGTCCACACCAAATCCATTGCTGAATTGGTGAGGTGGTGGTATACTCCATTACAAGGAATTTGATACTTCACCACTACGTTGCCACTACTACGTTGGGATCTCTACTAGAAAGTGCCTGAGGAAGACCTCGGTTGGGCTCGCAAATTTGCGAAATTCGGAGATGGCTTTATGTTTACTATCACCACTACGTTGCAATGGTTTATTCTGACAAATGTGAGAAGCGTTGCAATTTGGTTCATGAAAATAAACTTCTCTTAAGCATGAGGTTTCAGTGAATGTTTCCAAGGCCTACAGGCCACTGACACCCTAACTTTAGGTGAACCGGCCTTCGCCTTGCAGTTAAAATTCAAACCAGGAAAAGCAAATCACGCAGTTAATTTCAGCAATGTGATTCTGCCAACCACCAACTGGGCTGATGAAATCTCCACCCATTACACAGACAGCAACACAAGCTGTTAAATGGATACATATGCTCGAACAACCCTGTATCGGGTCGGTTTCCCGCCCCCAGAGGAATCAAAACATTATACAACACCAGTAGGAGCAAACTACATATGTTCTTTGATTCACATTTCATCCTTGCCTTCGCACGCAGAAGTGTTATATCCCATGAGAACTAGAATCGTTACATCTGACGGCAAGTTTTGAATTTTTCGCCCAATCGATGAACATGTATGTTATTTACTCATGCAAAACCACAGCATCGTACATCACAAACAGGTAATGTGTTGGGTCAATCTGAAAAGTAATGTAATAATGAGTATTTGGAACATATTAAAAATAACGTATCATGACTTCATTGTTTACATTCAATGTTTGTAAACATGGATGTTTACATTATGTTACTTTGGACTTTTGGGACATGCCAACCCAACAAATTGAATACTTTTGATATCAAAAGAACTTCTAGAGGGGCAGGCCACCAACAATTACTAATAAGACAAAGAAAGACTGGACACAAACAAACAAGTTATAAATAAACAATGATTTTCATGGCCTGCGAAAATACTTGTGATACATTATCTTTAATATTGCATCCAAGCACTTGCCCAAAATAATCATCAGTGCCAAGATCAATTCTTATCGCCAGATTGCATGAAAATACTGAACAAGTGATTCTATTGTAGGATTTGTTGACAGTGAAAGGACCATGACAACTTATGCCTTTCATACGAAGATCCTATTTTCTCCACGAAATGTGTTGTCCAGGTCCATCTGACCCCGCCGCACCTCCTTCTTAAACAAGGACGTGTAACATCCAAGACATTGTGATAATGTCTTTATCACGACGGCTACTGAGAATGCGTATTGAAATTCAGTATCGAAGTGAGGAGGCATCTTCATTCCAATAATAGCCTCTCCATGTCACTGCGTGTCGCTATTGTCAGGGGACACAAACCTGACAACTCATCGGCACCTGGCGGGGTATAGAACTGTTGAAATTCAACTGGACAAAAGTCCTTGTTGGTCCGTCGCACCATTCACCACATGTCTATTTGTGAAGATGGCTGTCGAAGACGGGACGACAGCTCTCCGATTGATAATACAAACTGAACCTAATTGCTATCCTCATTTCAAAAAGGGGTTTTGTCATCAGTAATTGTTCTCTTGACATGACATTAGGGGAGAATCTGGACAAGAACCTGGGCAGCGATGGATGGCACCTAATCTATCTTTATAATCAGACAACATCCCATTCCCAACCTTTCCCGATGACTGCAAGTTGAATTGAACAAGGTCAAATCACACAATGTGACCAATGCCATTTGTGCCTCGAGTGAAGGGTGCCTGGACTCTCAAAGTGAATATTAAATAAAGTCAAAGAAGCTTTTCACAAAACATAAAAGGAAAAGGAAATTGCATTAGAAAATGCAACAAAACACCTTGACTATGTATACCCTTGGTACATCTGGAGAAGTGAACAAGTGGCAAAGGAGCTAGTTCTTTTTTTCTCTGTAAATTACTTATTGTGAATTGAACAGCATGAAGATTAAGAAAAAATCAATCCTTTGAATATTTTTTTGGCTTACTTCATGCGTACAACAGAAGGTTCTCCCAAGAGTGATTACTGGTAGAAGAGATAAAAAGAAAGAAAAAAGATTTTTTCTTCAAATCTGGTAAGTATTACAGAGTAGACACCAGCTGCATTGGAAGATAGAAGTTCAAGGGTCTGAGAAACTGGATCCAGCCAAAGTGCCACGTTACTGGTATATGACTACCTTTAGGCCTAAGACAATATTGGACAACTATAAGTGAATGCAGGAAAAGTTTGAAACATCACGGAGTCTTTGCTGTCACACAGAGTCAGTTAACAATTTGGAAAAGCCCTGACTAGAATCCAAACTCCACATCCCTTCAGAAAGGGAATGATGCCTTGATGTTCCCACTGTATTTGTCGCCAGCCTACCCAATGAGGATTTCCTTTATGGCCCTTGGCCCATAAGGAGAAGCAATGTTCACTGCGGTCATGAGCTGGATGGATGAGCAGCAAAGACAAATACAACTGCCACACGGAAAGCGCAAGTTTCATATCGTTGAAACTTCCAGTGGCTTTTTCATTGATTAAGCAGAAAGAAAAACACCAGTATCATGTTCCCCTAAAGCAGATCTTCACAAAGTACAGTGTTGCCATCAAGAACCATTCCTTTTCTTCGTACAGGTGAGAGAGTCAGTGCACTCATCAAAACATTCTAAAAGTAGGACATTAAAACCTGAAAAAATAACAAGTATTTTCGGTTCAAGGTTCTGTAAAATGCAACAAGCAACAAACGCAGCATTTGCACATCATTATAGCAAAGTAAATGTTGCCATAACCAATGGAATGTAGGCAGCCTTCGGAGGTGTGAAAACATATCCGTCGATCACAGGGGGAGCAGTTGTCAAGACGGCATGATGCCTTGTTAGTATAGCTTCTCCGAGGATTGCTAGGAGCTAATTTGCAACGACCAACAGTTAGTGTAGCAGATACAGCCTATTAGTTCAGAAGTGAGAACTCCATGACATCCGATGTTTTTCAATGTCTTAACCCTTGGTGGAAATATGGTATTTTGCTGCCGTGTTGCGTTGGCATCCAAGACAAGTTGGCAGTGTTTTAACGATGAGACAACCCTGAGTCGATGCAAACTACTGAGTAAAGTTGGCTTCAAAGTCAAGGATTTTTGGCAGTATTTTTATCGATGAAACAACCCTCCCCAAGATGAGAACGTCTCAAGTCTTTTGATATTCAGCATAAAACTGAAAATGCATGCAAACAGACTCACAAAGACCTGGCCACAATATTGTGCCAAATTTGTAACTTTTTCAAAATATGTCATGGTACCCAGTATCAATTTTCTTCATTTTCAAGTTATTGAATGCACATTTCCATGGCAACAGTAAATTTACCTCGTCAAACTTTGGTGTTTTATTGAGAGAAAGATGACCAGGCCGTGGATGAGGACAACGCAAGATATCGTACAGGATTTCATTAGAATGTGTACTGAAACAGTCACCAGGCAGGAACCGAATGACTCAGAGAGACGAACACATGTTAATTGTTCCCTACAATGTTCAGGAATGGTTAGATTGAGTTTGACAGATAATTTGATTGCGAGTTGGTCAATAATGATTAATAATGAAATACACATCCAGTCACTCATGTCCAGGGTGATGCGACCGTCATGATCATCTGGAACATTGAGTTGTTGTGTGCTGGTGGGAATTGCCTGAAGAAGTAAGTTGTTTAGAAGGTGAGATATCAAGCATGCAATATAAGTGCAGAGTCATATTGAAAGCTAATATCTAGGACCGGCTGCTGTAACTGTAGCTAAAACTACTGACACAACAATGAAAGACTTTACTGCCTTTAGATGCCACCTTTTAGCGGTCCTAGAACGTCACAAAATTTGACGTCATTATGGATGACGTTGTGGTGTGCATTTCTTCCCTCTGACGTCAAATTCCATGACGTTCTAGGATCACCAACTGATGGTGCCATCTAATGGCAGTGAAGTATCCCATTAATCTTTGTAGAGTGGGACATGGCCTCTATGCTGGGGTGCGATTGCATCCAAGAAACTGATACTGCCTCTGTTGGTCCATCCTGAAGAAATCAGGTCCACTTAGCATCGCTCCCATGACCTTGTGCATTCTCGCTACGCGTGCGAGCTGGGATTGATGCCAAGGACCTATTTCTTCAGAATGCTAGTAATTGTCAGCCCCTTGTTTATGTCAGAACTGGTCATGCGCAATCTTAGGCAGTCCACCTTATCACAAAGAACTATAATACTTTTGCTGTGCATGGATCAATTTTATAACTTGTAGATATAATCAAAGGGTGACACTTCTTCTGTAATCACAGAAAAAAAGTTTGCGTCAGGAAGTTGCAACTACCGTACCCTTGAGCCAACATCATGTAAAGTCAACTTCAGCAAGAAGTAATGACTAAAGTGACTGCCTTGACATAATTGAATGTTCCCGTAACACTTAATCATTCAATCACTTATTCCAGTTGATTGGTTTCCCGTCCCAATGCAGTGGGCTATTGACCAATAATAGTAATCTCCACCAGGCAGAGAATTTCCAAATTCCCCATCGTCGAGATATTGTTCCATTACTGACAGCCCTGTGAAATATCGGAAAATGATTTCAAAATACGCCACCAGATTGATCTGCACCATTGAAACTTGGTCGGTTATGACAAGAATCTTCGATACGGGGTCACACGCTGTCAAATGTTGCAAAGACCTGTGCCGATATCGCTAACCAGTGGCAGGCAATGTGATGAAAGTCAATCAGAGACAAGAGGCGAGGAAAGCATTTTGGAGTGAATAGGCACAATCCATCTGTAAAGTATGGGGGTTCCTTCGTCGACGGCCATGGCAGACTGATCCCATGGTGAGAAGAAGCATTCACCACTTTGTCAAAAACATTACGGTACATTGGAACAATAAGTGTTAACTTGCTTTAAAGGGGCACGATATTGCCACTTTTTCTCGACAGCTGGCGCCACCGGTGGTGATTGCGTCATTCTCCAATACCGTAGTTTTGCCTTTCACCCCAATGTTGGAGAATATATGATTATAATACAATGCATACACGTGGATACCCTTGGAACACGGGGTGAGGTTGATGAGTGGTACCGATAATTTAACAACATTGTCAATAGAGGTCTCCCTTAACGCAGGTATGTTTAGTGCAGAATAGGGAAGGAAGACAGTGCCTCTTTAAGTTTTTGGTATCAGGGTTTGAAGCAGAAATTACTTTGGTACCTTAAATTTGGATTTTATTTCAGGGGGCCCTGCAGCATCATCAACCCAAGTGTTGTTATCTCAGTAACTAATGCATTGCTCACTCAGTCCAGTCATCTATTAGAGATCCGCTGCCGTGCTCTGCCTGCAGTCCGTAGGTTACCTTTCCTGCTGAGAACAAAATGAGTAGCTCAAGGATAATAGTTCACTGATCCATGGGATTCCGTCTCCAGCCAAGTCCATCAGTGAACTAAGTCTACGCTATCACGGCTCCAATGCCTAAATCCATCGAGTTAGTGCCCTACACATTTCAACTGATAACACTATTACCAATCAGAACGTGTGATTTCCTGGGATCACATTGGCAGGATGTTATGGTTCCGCCGATCGGCTCACTTAGATTCACTGAGTGATGATGGCTTACTCATACAGAAAAGTCTTCAAAATGGCCTTGACTCTTTTTCACTTAGTCCAGTACTTGCCATTGTATTTTTTCAAAGAGAATGAGTGATGCACAGCTAGGAGGTACTGCATGGAAAGTCGTTTTGGCCTTCCACCATTCAGCATTCATTCTTGTCATCATCTTCGTCATCTACAGCCATGGTGACCTCTTGCAATCCCCACCTTGGAGATGGGGTCCAGTCTTTGATTTTCCGAAGCAATGGTAGCCTACAGAAATGGTTGAATGTATTGCATGTTTGTGTCATTTCACATGTCGCCTCAGATGCACTCTACCTAAAAGATGCCAAGTTTTTTAAGACAAGGCTTTCCCAGGTACCAATCTCTGACGTGATGAAGAAAGATACTGAAGAGGTTCATGTTATGATCATTGAGGCCATTAACGTACGAGAACAGTTGGGAGTCCTTGTGTCCAAGACGAAGTGCATCACCTGCGAACTCCAGGATGCAGGATATATGAATGCTTCAACGTAACAGCAGGTAGTCGATTTTTTTCTCCTGAACACAGTCATTGTGTTTTTTACCACCGGTAGCTCTGTACTTGACAAATGTGATTACGGAGGAGCAGCCTCGGGTTACGGCCCTCGGGCATGAGAGCAAGTTCCTGTTACATGCCGTGGGGAACCGATCGCATGTTCACACGGGCAGTGCCATTGTTTTACACAGAGAAAACCAATTAGCAGGCACAGGCTGAAAGAAGTCTTGGCCATCTGATGAGACCCATGGAGCTTGCGTGAGATCACAGCTGATGCTGTCTCATGATGGTCAAGTGGAATACCCTGGGGTTCCCTAAAAATGCCACGTTTAGCAGTTTAAGGCAAATATGTCATTTTAGACCTTTGTGCACGGTCAAAAGCAGAATACAACTTTTTTAATGGAATGTTTGGGCCAAGAGGCAACTTGGACATTTTGGTTCTAGGATAGCATGCAATCTTACTGCTAAACAAAATTGACAATTCACCACTGCATGCAACCTAAGTCACACATCATACTGCAATTCCACCGGGCCCCGTACGATTTCCCCCACCCAGCGGCTTGCCGTGGATTTTAGAGACAGTACAGGTCCATTACGATTTTCATTTTCATTTTCATGTTCATTTTCATTTTCATTTCTACGGTTTTTATTCCCCGGGACTCAAGGGGCAATCTGTCTGTTTTTACTCGCCGTACGGGCCCCGGAGTGGATATGTGACGGGGGCTTTACCTTGCTTGAAGGCCCACAGCGTTCAAGTAAAAATGCCGGTTTGTTTGCAAACAAATGGTTTGTTCACATGGTCAAGCCCTCCCTTGACTCCTAACCCTGCTAACAGGACCAAACGTCCCCAGCATGGTGTTTTCAGTGACGTTATCAAGTTCCATTGGATCAAAATGTTCCAGAATCACTATCTGTTTAGACAAACCATGCAGTGTTTTTGCTAAAGTGCCCTTTAATTCCATTGTTAGGATTAAAACACATACATCATATCTTGAGGATTTTTCGCTTGTTGATTTCAATGAAGGCAATGGTGCGTTCGCTACAAAAACATTTACCAAACGCATCACCAGAGAAAGAAATAAGTAAGATAGCATTCTGCAAAAAAATTCCATCATTTTGGCTTAATACGATTGATGGTTTTTGAAAAAATAAGGGCAAGATTTGACTGGGAAACAGAATTGACATTTTGATTTGTGCATTGGACAATGATCAGGTTCACTCGGGTTTATGAGATGCTCGTTTCCACAGTGGAAATCTCTCAGATCCATTCAGGAACTAGTACAGAGGAAGCTGTCTCCAACCGTCTTTGCTGGATTTGATTTCAATTGGAGGAAGTTGCACTTCTTTGTTTTAAGACATTTTAAGCCGATAAATCTCAGAAATATATCATCATGAACTGATGACTGAGTGAATTTTTTACTAAAGATAATTAGGATAGGAAGTTTCATCCATTGAATTGAAGTTTTTGCCTGCTTTGGGGTTCTTAGGCATCAGTGTAAGGTATAATTTCCTGTTTGGTTGCACAATTGATTGATGCATTTAAAAGAAAGAATTCCATTAAATTTAGATTCTGTTCTAATCTTCTATCAATCAAATGATATCTAAGTTGTCTTGTTCAGCCAGTCTAAAGCCTATAGTTCATACTTTGAGGCAGGACTATTGGCATCCGATGCGCGATCAAAATCTGGATGCCGACATAATGAAGTAGGCTTATGTCGGCGTACAGATATTGATCGCACGTTGGACGCCGATGGTCGTGCGTCGAAGTATGAACTAGGCTTTAGATGCAATGTTACGGCCAGTTTTTCCCACACCCAACACATCAACGTATACTAGTAGTAAAGCCATTCCTGCAACACCAGCTTCCAGTAGAATGTAGCATTTGAGGTGTTTTATGGAAATTATCTCAGGGATTGCTGAGCAGTTAAAAAATTGCAAAACCTTTCAAATTCATGCTATTCACGAAATGGCTGAAACCAGAAGCAAAATTCACCACGAGACTGTGTCGACTGCTGATCGACAGACTACGATACAGTCACGCATAACAATGACACAATGTAGTGTCCTCCCAGTCAATGTATCATGTTACATTCTCATCAATCCTTCTGCGGTTACAAAACATACACATAATCCTATTAGAACTCAGAAAATTACAGCATTACCTCTGATTATTATCAGATTGATATCAGCCTTAGGGGTCCTGGTATTATTACAGTGGCCCTGCTCTACGTCAATGATTTTTCTTTGCATTTTCCTCCCTTTATCTTGTGCAATATTCTGCTGATCATAGCGACAATGGATTCAATTGTGTCCACTGACTCATCCCCGGATTCATTCCCAGCCTCCACTGATGCAAAACTCGCTGAAAATGCAATTCTCTTCTGCACATGGTGTCAGCGCGAATCAGCGCTGTTAGGACCGGTCTCTGTCACTCGTGTGTGCAAATATTATCTGTCAGCATATTTGAATAATTTGGTTGCTTGTCACAATCATTATGGACACTAGGTGTAATTTCCACCACAACATTTGGATTTACGCATTTAAATTTGCAGGCGAAGAACAGATTCTGATTTTGTCCATGAATGGTTTCTGGGTTGCCGAGAAGGAAACCTATCATATTTCACCATTACATGCCTGAAGGGAACTTGGTCAACATGTGACACAAAGTTATTTGATTAAGGACTGCTAGGTGTTAGCAGCATCCATGCAGAACATCCCACCGTAGAAATTATCGCCAGTAATCCTGAAGTTCTCCAGTATTGCAAGCCGTAACTGTGAATTATGTCGTATAAAAGGGCAATGTGTGTTGTGTTAGGTCCAGTTAATGCCCATTACCGTACACATATTTTACACCACCGGCACAATTCAACTGAAGATGGTGACCGAATCATTCCAGAAGCAACATAACGTTTTGGCAAAGCATGAAGAAAAACATCTCCCTAGTTCCCATCCAATCTGACTCATCATTCTTTTATGAACCTCTTCACTCAGAATCTGCAAGTGCAAATTGGTTTCAACGGGAAAGAAAGTCGAAGATGATAAAGGCAGCTATTGTCAGTGTCGACTTTCAACTTCAATTGGTTTAAAGGATGTTTTGCCATACTATTGTTTGGGCTTATTACGCCACTCCCGCTGCAAAATTGGCCAGTAAATCTGTATCAACTTCAATTTTGCCATATAAAACCAATTAGAGAGTGATCGTATTTCCTTTATATAACATGATTTGTTAATGCATTGACTCAGCTTGTCCACAAATGACCCGTCATAGTGCAACGTCTTGACACAGGCACCCACCATCTCCATCTTCTCAGTTATAGAGGTCTGTCACATGACTTCACATTTCCATGACGACACGATGCCACCATATTGGCTGTCAAAATGTCAAGCGACGTCACGGCATGAACACGGCAACATCAACATACATATCATGATGTCAAAATGTCATGATGTCACAGTTTCGAAGTTGTCGCCGGCCATTTGATGGCCAACATCACCGATTCATTGCAGTCACGTGACCCTTGTGAGTCAGTGAAGAACATCTATTCCATCTTTTTAGGCTTGTGACCACTTGCACGTTCATTCGAGAGCTTTTCTTCATATTGTTCAAGCCAAGTGTCTGTGACATCCTCCAGATGAGACTAAGACATGAACCTTTTCTCGAAAGACAAGGAACTGGGACACCGTCTGACGAAAGTCTGTGGACATGACACCCTGAATGCTGAACATGACTTGCGATGAACACACAAGGCAGGAAAGGAGAATTTGGTTTGATATTTTTTTCTTTTTCGTGACAAGACTGTCCTCTCTACAGGCAGCCGCCCAAGACTCCAACTTGATGATGGAACTCATCACATGAATGAAGGCCGGGGAGGAATGACACAACAGTCATTTTCACACATTAAAACGTTGGATTGAGGAACTCAACTTCATCTTTCACAGCCTTCATATCCCTCGGTCGATTATTGCATGATGCCTCTCTCGACATCTCACTTCCACACAGCCAGTCAAACACTCCCAACAAGCCCTCTGACAACACATACACGAACGCTGACCCAAAGCAAGTAAATTTATGACACACACAGCGTGCCACGTTTGATTTTCACATGTCAAAAAGCAGCGGCTCAACTTGTAAAGAAAGTCTCTCAAGTCGGCGTAGACATGTTTAAACCCGTCGGCAAGTGTCATCATGCTGCTCCATCGTCGCGAATCCATACGTTGCATAACTCCGGTGCCATCCCAAGGGTGCGAACATGAATAATTTCATATACAAGTTACACATGATGCTGAGCTTGTGAAGGTCCCAGAGGGGGTATGTGTCAGCGCGGCGAGGCATCAAACGAACTCGTCTTCCTCTGGTATGTGACTGAAAGCATCTCTGAAGAGCTCTCCTGCTGCCTTTACCACTTCAAGGCTGTCACGACTTAAAGCAAGATATCCACCCATATGAATTCAACCTACTGAGAAAAATTGGATAAGGATGCAGCGCAGCTGACATTAATAAAGATTTTATTGAAAAACATGCTATGGAGTCATCCAGTTCTAAAGGGACAGAGTTTGCAACCCATAGTTGAAATAATAGTGGGAAAGTTAGCAGATCGAAATTAGTTGACCAGGGAATCATAATTTTTGAATGTCAACTTTCCAATGTAGGCGATACCCATCTGCAATGTTGTGCAAGTCATTTGATAAAGATTTTTGTCATTGACGGAAAACTGACTTGTGAGAGAACATAAATTCATAAGCTCGCTTATGAATTTTTGATACCACCTACAAGGCATTTGATTATCTTGTAAAGCTTGTGGCCCTCTGGAAGTCTAATTTTAAATCAGTTTTCTGAGATATCAGAGACAACCCATTGGCAAGAAAATAAGCAGTTTTCTGAAGACCCAAAAGTCAAGAGAACTGAACATTTGCCTATTCAAAGTTATTTCGATGGGACTGCATTACAAGATATGAACAGAAAAGTCCTCCACGAACTAATGAAAAGATAGTTTAGAATCGAAGAAACCAATCGAAGTAATTTAAGTCTGAGTTAAAGGAAACGTCAATAGAAGTCATTGATTTCTTTCAAAGACTGCGGTCTTATCAAGAAATGTTATTGGTTTTTAAGTCAATCAGCAGTTATCAAGATTCAGTTGGCCATGAATCAGATGAATCCGATTGAATCTTATCTTAAATCGCCGAAGTTGCATGTTCCCTAAGACTTGGATTGAAGAAGAATGACGGAGACTCTAGAGGAATTGATTGACATTTGAAACCAGCCACTGTCAGTCATTTCTGCCGAATGAAAAAGTTGTTGCACTCACAAAAGGCCGGCAATGGCTGCTATATAATACCGTTGATGCTTTTATGCCCGTCGCTAGCGAGATCGTGTCCGCTGGTTCCCATCAAATGGTTCCTTTATCATTACAAAGGCATTGTGGGAAGAACAGAGAATCTACTTGTGTTGCTTCTATAATGAGTCGGAATAGCATCGGAGGAGTTTGCGGAGAAGATCGTTGAGGATATGAATGAACCCTCAGGTCTTCATTGAATCATTCTGAAACTAGAGAAATTCGCTTGTTTTTTTTCTGGGATATGGATCACCAGATTGAGGTCTCGTTAGAATGTCAGCGGAATAAACGGTCACATTTTTGCCAACCAAATGTACGCACTTAACCATTACTTATCAGCAAGGGTAAACACTTATCTTAAACCCTAATTGGCAAGACTAATAGCCTTTTGTGTTCCGATCATCCGATTGCACTCTACATCAAAGAGGGCCCATCAATTATTAACCTACCCTATATAAGTACTTGGCAAGTGTTGAAACAAGACACCCAATTACTTTCTCTTCTCAAAACATTGATTTCCCCAATTATGTTTAGCATCCGGGCAGACTGTTTTGGTACAATGTTTTGAGCGTTGCAATATACAACGCTCGAAAATTTTCGTTTGTCACCAACAATATCAACAACGGTAGAAGTGTCTTCCGACTCAACACTTCAACCCCGTCCATCCTGAAACCTTTCAGTAGAACTCAGATGAGCTGCTCATTCAGCGCTACAAGCATTTCCATCCGGTACCCATTTAAACACTTGGGTGGAGAGAGGCCAGTAAGGCAAAAAACTTGCCCAAAGTCTCACGCCACAGTGGATTCGAATCAGGGACCTTCTGACGGCAAGTCGGAGACGTGAACCACGACACCACCATGGCTCCGGCAAGTGTTGGAAAGGCTAGAAACCTGAACTTATTCTATTTTATGATTCAGTTATAGTGATTTCACAATAAAGGTTAATAATGTTCAGAGTGACACATTGGCATCTGCCACCTTGAAAGCAATACACAAACAACACTGCTTCAGATTCCAAATCAGTCTCAGCATTTTTCCCAAATCATTTCCTTGATCCATCAGTCAGAATCTCTCCTTTTCAAGTTGTGCAACTATTGCTTCAAAACTTGGTGTCAAGGAAGAAAAATATCACACAAAGTCCACACCGACTAGACAAATTTCTTGTCAAAGATTATGTGACATCAGTTCACTAAAATCTTTCCTCAAACAATGAAGCATCAAAATTACTTATCCAAACAAACTCTGCTGTTTTGATTTCTTACAAAACAACCCATGCATCACTAATTCTAAAACAAATGGTTTATTTACTCAAGGACAAAGCGGAATGTTTCGCTTGAGCTACTTAAATCTACAGCTGTTCTTAATTCATTCCTTTTACCATTATATTTAAATATCATACGGGATTTCTTTTCTATGATGCGATTAAACAAAGACATTCTCCAAGAAAAAACAAGAGCACACTCAAACTCTATGCCTGATTAAGGCGAACAAGCACATCATGAAATGGGAATCAAATTAAGCAATAAAGAAGACCAATAAAGAACAGCATTAGTGCTTGAGGCAAATTACAGTGTTCATTATTATAAAACAGTGCTGCACCATTTCCCATTCAACTTGAGCACCCGTCGAATCCCACCGGAAATACCCGACCACTTCCCGTCAGTAAATTGGTCACTTTTGCATACTCCAGATTTGAAACAATAATACTGGAAATCATGATGACAACTGTGGCTTTAATAACCAAGCATTACGGCTCGTTGATGGACGCGGACTCTGTCGCCAAACTCATAATCCAAACCATGACTAATTGCGCTATTCCGCTGAATTTGCCGGTCAAAACTGCAAACTGATTGTTGACAGGGTGATTTTTTCTCCTATTTGCTCCCCCTGAAAGTGTTTTATTAATGTAACAGCTACTCAGTACCAATTATACTGTGAATGAGGCAATATTTATTGAGATTGAAGACCGCTGAGATTGTAAATGTTTGCACGGGATGATTCAGAATAGTTCAGGAATCAGTATATTTCCCGGTTTTAAGTGAACAAATACACGTCACAGTGGGCCAAGTTTGGAGTAGGGAGGCACAAGGGGAGGTACAGACTGTTGGCTGGAGTTGCCTCAGGATAGATACCACACAGTGTATTCATAAGGATTGTCCTTAGAATCTGGTGTAACAATAACAGTAGAGTCACTTCATCCCAGCCGATGTACAATGGACGACTTCGCAACCATTAATTTTGGAGGAGCTGAACCAATTTTGCTGTTGACAACACATTAAGCTGTGAATCAATAACACATCCATCCCCTCAGAAATACCTGTTGGAATAATCAGAAATTTCTGTCAAACCTCAATGAATGCAATTATCTGGAATATCTCAGAGTAAATCAATTAACAATACTTCGTTAATTTACCTTTCGCAACAAATGATGCAGGGATTTGATGTGAATGGAACGTCAAGATGAAAGAGTGACATGTTTTGATCCAGCGGTCACTAATGACAAGGTAACACAAGGGTGTTCGTCGTAGCACCACGGTAATCGATATGGACCCTTTGAAGTGATCGCAGATCTATACCTTCATTTGGATTAGTTCTGTCCACATTCTGAAGATGGACCGATGAAAAAAATGCCCTTTTGAATTTCTTTAGTTACCGGTACATCTTTTTTCAATGGGCAAAAGATCACCGCATTGAAGACGAAGATTAAATCAATGATAACCCATAATCGACCAACTTGTCGACATGTGACGGACTGGTTTCCAATTGTGTATCTGGAAGATACGGATGCTGGTCTATGTATACACGTGATAGTCTTCTCCGTGATCACATCACCGCAGAGAGGCAGATAATCGATCAATACGATATAGAATTGTTTCTGACAGGTACGCCACTCTCAAAAAGGGTTTCTAAAGGTGTCTGGTGAATATAAGGAGGAACTGTGTTTGATGCTCATGTACACAGGCCTAAAAGCTGCATCAGTTTTAGCACTGGTTGCAACTTGACGGGTGTCCCAAGAAAGTGTCCCTCCACATTTTCAGGTTGTGTGATGTCCTTTTGAGTTTTCAAACATCTTTTCTCCACCGGACTTCAAGGTCTGTCGGGGCACTTTCTTGGGACACCCTGTAGTAGGCTACTCAGTAATATTGGTAAAGCAAGTAGACTAATCTGTGCCATGGAAATCTGTCAGGTTTGTAGCCCATAACAGCCATTGCAGGCTATGGTAAGTAAAATTAGCTTCATGTGCCCTGCCCAATGATTTCATTGCTGATGGTGACGAGAGATCATGCTGTGACCAGCAAATATCGTGTTGCATGTCGACTGAATATGTATACTCAAGCAGCAGGGACTTAAAGCGGAATGTTTTCATGCTAGGAAAACAAAAAGTGTAGATAGCTAATTGTGGTAAATTCATCTTGAATCATGCAGTGACTTGGATGTGAAACAAAGAACATTCCTGCAGCTGGAACGATCAGGTATTGTTTGAAAAGAACATTGCCGAGGGAGGGCTGATATTCTAAGTCGTTTGGACGCAGCGGGTCGTCAGGCAACAGATTGTGTCATTGTACATTACTCCTCAGGATACTGATCAGTGTTGATGAAATGTACGCACTGATATGAGAAGGAATCAGTGGAAAATTGAGAAAGGGCCATCACGGTTGCTGGAGGAAAAAGAGGATGAAAGATTCCAGGGTATTTGTTTTCCATGATATACCGGGTACCAGACCGTTGCTAGCGACATAAGCCTAGTTGCCTTACATACTTGTTCCTTTGCAAAGGCAAGTAAAAGACCCCATCCAAGTGAGGAGCATGAGTAGCTTGAGATGGCCTCGTCCCATTCATGGTGTGTAATCAGTGACAAGTAAACTGGCCTAGAACTTTCACTACCGTTGCATGGGATAGTAAGCCGTGGTGCCTTGCACCTTGTGCCTTTACAAGGACAAGTAAAACACCCCATCCAAGTGAAGAACATTAGTAACTTAGTAACTTAAGCCTTCGCAACTTTGCGTTCACGCAAATCTATTGTTTGGCTGCACATGCCCTATTGTTAACTGACTGCCTTACAATAGATTTGTTGAATGCAAAGTTGCGAAGTCTTCATAAATAGCCCCAGGGCCAATAATGCTATGGCTTCGGCCCTGACAGAAAAATCTAATACAGATAGAAATGGAATGGAATGTGTAGGTTGCCCTCCATCATTAGGTTGAGCCAATGTTACTTAGCTCTTGTCTAAAGGCAGAGACAATGAAGGGTTAAAATACTTTTAAACCCTGATGCTCATTCCATGACTATTGGCTCATCCTCCCTGTCCCCTAAGTACCCTCTTGTCTGAGACAAACTTCAAAAGGCTGATGATAGAAAGGGAGAAAGTCCTTAATGAAAAGCTTCTTCACAGTGATTCATTTATAATAGCACCAATAGGAATAATCCCCCTCCTTTTCACCCCTTGATAGTCACTATGAAAGGGTTTCAAATGTGTGCCATGCACTTTAATCAAGTTCTTTGATAATCAGGCTTTTGCCAGTTGTGGAGGATGAAAACCTGAATGAAGAGCTGGCTGCAAAATATGATAGAAATATCAGTGTCTTAGCAGATGTGGGTGATTTTTAAAGGAATGCAGCAGGAAATTTTAGCCCTACAGAAAACTCAAACAATCACCTTATACAAGAGATTGGAAGGGGAAAATTTCACTGGCAAAATATTTCAACGAGGAGAGATTTCTGCCATCCATCAGGGAGATTCAGAGATGTTCACCCATCATCATGTTTCAGTGTATTGTCTTTGAACTAACAGCAACTGAGTCACGTCAAATCAAATCTATTAGAATTCAAGTAAATGGCTGATGCGTAAACTCATCTGATTGGAATTGCCAAGGTCAGGAAGTTACCATTATTTAGAAGCAAGAAACTTGTGAGGGTGTGGTATATCGTGGAGGAGCTGGTACAATTATTGTTTTCTCAATAATATTTTCTGAAATTAGCACGGGATATATTTCCACTGATGAGTGCTTAGCTTAGCAGGGCACATTCTGTCTGTGACATCGGACTTTCCAATTACGAGAAAGGAGTTGACATGAAAGTTAAAGAAAGAATGTTCTGAAGAAAAATCTGCAAAGAGTCTGAAATAAAATACAATAAAATAAAAAAAATAAATAAATAAAATAAAATATCAAACTAAAAAAGTTAAAATAAAATAAAACAAAAGGGTTAATAATAATTTATTTTTATAAAACCTCTTATTATTCACCCTTTTTATTTTTGTGTTTTTTGTTTTATTTTATATTTTTTATTTTGTTTTAATTTTTTAAATATTTTTTTATCTTTTGTACTTTGATTTTATTTCATATTTACTTGAATTTTATTTAACGTTTTTATTTAAACAATTCTCAAATAAACTAAAAGAATAACAAATAAACAAAACAAATAAAATAAAATCAGTTAATAATTTTATTTTATTTTATAAAAAGACCCTTATTATTAACCCTTTTATTTTTCCATTTTATTTTACTTTATACTGTTTTATTTTATTTTCACATTTTTATTTTTATTTTATTTTATAGTTAATTTTCCATTTTTGTTTAATTTAATTTTTTATTTTAATTTTTAATTTTAAATAAAATAAAATTTGAATCAAAATAGAAAATAAAATAAAATGGTCCATGGACCATGTGCTCACCGGGTTGGACATAATAGTCTAATGACAGAGGGAGGTACATATCAGTAATAT
>NMRB01000913.1:54975-170818 GCA_002633025.1 Notospermus geniculatus | reverse complement strand
CTTGGCTCCAAAATGTTTTCAAACAGGTCACATGACCATAAAGATTACTCAATCATGTGCAGTCCCATTGCAGTCCCCCAAACATTCAAAGAAATAATGTTAAGTCCGAGCAGTCCCGTTGCAGTCCCTATTACAACAGCAAATATTATTTAAGTCCATGCAGTCCCATTGCAGTCCCATTATGCAGTGCTATTACAGTCCCTCAGGAGCTACCTCTAATTGGGCAGTACTACTGCAGTCCCCTCATTAAATGCAGTCCTATTGCAGTCCCTTTATGCAGTCCCATTGCAGTCCCTATACCTGCTGCAGCGCTATTGCAGTCCCACTGTGCAGTACTATTGCAGTCCCCATTCCTGCTGCAGTCCCATTGCAGTCTCGTTTCCCAAAAACACAAGTCTCAGCAGTACCATTGCAGTAGGGGCTGCATGTGCAGTAGGGGCTGCACTTCCATGAGGGGGGGGGGTCAAACCCACAAGGCAAAAATCTGCTGACCAAAGGGTCCAGAAGCTCTCCAAGATTGGAAATATGTTGAAAACTAGCAGCTCTTACAACAAGTAAATGCAATTTCCTAGGGTTTCCATTGCAAAAATGTCTTTTTGGGCCAGTCTCCTTGTTGTGGCATTGTGCATTTGGTCAGCGACCAAAAATAGGTGCTGCTGGGGGTAAGCCCCACATCCCTCCAGATCCGGGGCTACACTACATAAGGTTGAAGGGGAAACTGGACTCAACCTTGTGAGCAACACATAAAGACGAGTTCTAAATCGTAGTCATCACCACGTAGCTGCCACATAGCCAAAATGTGAGCACGATTCTAGATGCAACTCCTAGACGCAGCCCCACCTGTAAGCTCACAACAAGTGATCCCACTATATCAGAGAGCAACATTCATCTATCAGACTTCATCACGTCACCGACTAATTTTGCCAACCACAATCAAAATCTTGCCTTAACTACCCACTACCTCGACACTTAATAAGTAGCAATAGCAGACCTGGCAATAGAAGGTAGCCTATGAGAGGCCAGGTACTAATTAGCAACAAGGAGTCAGTTCAATTACAGGTGACAGGTTAGCTAAGAGCAATTGCTGACAGCAATTCAAATTTGTCAGACTCAATAAAGAACAGCATTAGTGGAGCAAATAGGGCACTGTATATTGCTGTGTGAAGGAGCACTCTACTCTAGCAATGAACTTGGTTGATCGTGGAGGTCATGGCGTTTCCATTTGCACCAAAAGTGAAGGAGCACTCTAGCAGTGAACTTGGCTGACCACAGAGGTCATGGTGTTCCATTTGCGCCAACTCTGCAAATGGCATAATGGTACATTGAATTTTGCTTTTACAGTCTCTTTTTAGGTAGTGCAAGTTCACTTTCTGTCACCGGCAACCTGCCAAAAAACATTTTCACTTGTGGTCATATCAGCTAAAACAGTCAGCATCCATGCAATATTATCAACTGTCAGACTCATCATTGGATCTGTAGCAACAGCAACATTTTCAGTCTCATCCCAATGGATCAACTGTGGCAGTCAGCATTCAGCCAACAGTGTCAGTCACAACCCACTGGATGACTCTGACAGTCAGCACTCAGCCAACAGTGTCAGTTACACCCCAATAGACCAAGTGTGACAGTCAGCATTCAGCCAACAGTGTCAGTCACAACCCACTGGATGACTCTGACAGTCAGCACTCAGCCAACAGTGTCAGTTACACCCCAATAGATCAAGTGTGACAGTCAGCATTCGGCCAACAGTGTCAGTTACACCCCAATAGATCAAGTGTGACAGTCAGCATTCAGCCAACACTCCAACACTGCCAGTCGCATCCCAATGGATCAACTGTCAGCATTTTGCCAACACTAACAGTTTTCATCATTCATTGAAAGAACTTGATAATGTTCTGCCAATAATCCTGAATACCAAAACCAACTAATAAATGGACTATTTATGAACTCCACTTGGATGATGGTTGTCGTTTATGACTGCACTATAACAGCACTCAGCTCCAACCTCAACGGAACCATTTGGTGGTAAATCACAGCCAACTGGACAGAAATGTAGGCATATGGACTGGAGCTCCCATTCCTGTTTGATCAGGACTACCATGGGACTAACAAACTAGTCCCATTACCACGTCAGCAATATTCATACAATTCCATTACTTGTCATCCAGTCCAATAATGGAGAACATAAACCAGTACACTCATGACGAGGAGACCAGTTAGTCAATGAGTGGTGATTACCTGAGCTCAGCTCTCCATCTCAGTCCATCCTCTCCAAGTTTACCAACAACCAAAGCAATTTCAGGAAGAGATGAAAGGAATGAAGTGACATGGTTTTTCCGACAAGTGTGGTACAGCCCCCCATGTAGCTTTAACAGCATTATACCCCAATGATTAGCTCGTGAGTCATCCGAATGAGTGCCAGAAGCCGGGAAGCACTCACAAGCCTGATGGTATGTCGAACGTCGGAATGACATTGCTTGAACACACACGAACGATTCTAGACACAATAGTCAATCACTTTACATGATGAGCAAGCTGTAATTTCAGCTATGGCAAGCCAATGGCAAGGTCTCAGAGGTGGCAAACTTGTCTTGGAAGGATTCTTTGATTCTGATATATTCATGAAGAAATTTTTTCAGATTCAGCACTTTGGAGACTTCCTACTCGATTACGCGCAAGGATCAGGTCATGGACTTTCAAAGGAAACATCGGTGGCTGTCAACTCTGTGCTTGTGGGTCTCTCAACATTCCCAACTCATCCATTGTTCTTGTGATAAATCTGGCAACAGACTCGCTTTGACAACGTCAGTTTTTCAGAGCTCTGACTTTTTCCGGCACTATCAAATCCTCTGCTATTTTCTATAAAGCCAATAATGTTGGCTTTATCGACATTGGTAATTTGTCTTTAATGGTACTCTTGATTCCACAGGAAGGTCACAGGAAAACTAAAGCCCGTTTCACACTGTCAGATTTTCCAATTCGGGGCTAAAAGGTTGCCATAAGACCTTATTAAGCATGCCATCCAAAAAATTTGATCAAAACCTTGACAACGTGGAACAGGGTTTAGCTTGTTTCCTTCTAGCAGGCTAGTGCCAGTTCCCTGTCATTTTGTATCCTGTAACCATAATATGACCCTAGCATGGATCCATTAAGACCAGTTGCAGTAGCAGACGAGGAAGTGCAAAAATATTGATTCAATACCTCCAACCAACTATCTTGATGGCTTGGCAATTGGATTGTTCTTCAAAATATTCATTTACAAGTAGAATTTACCATTGTAGTTGTAAAATCCTAAGAGGTTAGACAGGGAATAGGAATTGTATCACCAGCACTCAATGGGCTGCAGACCGTCTAGATTTTAAAAGTTACATACATGCGTATTTACCGAAAATTTACAAGCAAGTGATAAATTTTTGGTATTACCACTCAGCATTAGAAAATAAAGACTTTTGATGTGGCATTAACAACATGAATCAACAGTTTGTTATTGAAGAATATGTCAAACTTCATGTTCCAGAATGGCCAACAGTCAGCAACATGATGGATAATGGAAAGATGATGACCTGCCATTGCTATAGACAGGCACGATCAATCATCGCTAAGAGAGAACCTGATGAAAGCTTCTGTCCGAACCAAAACCTCCCAGTCAATTAGGCATGCAGCAGCCAGATATGGTTGGTTGCTTGTCCATGGCTACATGCCCAATTAGGCAAGCGGCACTGGCTCGCTACACTCCATTATATAAACCTAATCGTTGCAAATTTGGAGCGATAAATAAAGTTGTCAATGTGCATACACCACACTGAGATGAATTCGGAAAATTCACATTATTTCATTTTGTTGAAATGAAGCATAATGGTCAGCCCTTTTCACGCTATTGAATCCGTGCTTGATTCAACAGAATCAGTGCAAGAGGTGTCAGACCATATTGAACAAAGATGCCTTTTTCATAAGCTATTTGAGAACTCAATAGTTAGAGACCAATAGCTCCAGGACTAAATTTAACACAAGTTAAATTGTGTGTCACACAGCAAAGGATATTGTTGGGAACAACTCCTGACAGGGTTCACACTGAATTCTAAGATATCCTGCTAATTGTAGGTGTTAGCAAATGATTCTTTCTTTCTTGACAACATCAAGACTCCCCTTATGAAAATTACCATTGTTAGGTGTTCAAAAAGATGCAGATAATTACCAACATCAAAATGTTTTTTTGAGAAGATGGACTACTTAAATGGGTTCTGTCAAAAGAAGTATGTATGAGAACTACTAAGATGGTGAACTGTGAAAAGAAGTATGTATGGAGGATTTAGGCAGCAGAAATATTATTTTGAGTAATACTTTCATGAAGAAGAATTGTGACTTGGTGATTTTTGCCTATTTAGATGGTCAAAGGTATAGTCAGGCTGGTTGATTCTTCCATTATAATGTAAGGCTGACAATTACCGACTCCCTGTTAGTACTGGTGAAGGTATGGGTGAATTCCTGTGTTAGCCTGGGAAGGCATGGTGACAAAGTCTATTACCACAGTGAAATCACCACCTTAAATTCAACAGCGAATACAACAGTGAGGACATGTAAATCAAGCCGCGTCAATGCTGTAATTGCATCTGCAAATACTAGAGTGAATGCAATTGTCAATACAACAAGTCATAAGAAACCAAAGGAATTTCATCCATCACATAGCGTAATAGGCAGCATGTGGAGAAAAGAGCCACCAATAGCATCATTCTGGCGGTGTCATCTTGACAATTCCATCACCACAACAAGGCTCAGGTGCATGCACACAATCTTGTCACAGAATGACTCAGTGAACCATCCAATAGCTTGCGGCGGTTGCCAGCCAATGACCTTGACATAATCACGTTAACCCACTATGTAACGGCGAATACAATCAAGTTACTTTTTCTCGTAGACACATGCGATGAAAATTTAAAATATCAAATATATATGGAATGAGTATACACTGAGGACAAGATCATTACATTAGATGGTTTATGACCATACCCATCGCATACTTGTATACGATATTGGATATGACAAGGCCGTAATTATTGAAAAAAAACAGATGAAAGGGAAATTCTTAATTTGGTATAATGAATGCTTGGGGCAATGGCTTATCGACTGGGGATGGTCTATGATTGAGGTAGGTAAACAATGAGGGACTAAAAATTAGCTATTGTGGTAGACATTCTGAGAGATATGTCAGGTAGAATGTAACTGGTGGACAGTTCGATGTAATCCTATTGTTAATATGCATCAGGTTGCTGATGGAAACAGAAGGATAATGGCTGAATCTTTGTTTGCATATTTGATGGTATGTTGAGAACTTTGTGAGTTGTTTCCACCAAATGTTTTTCTTCTTCATAACTTTTAATTTTTTAACTTTAAATTTTGGGCAGCCTCAGAATTTGGAAGAACCAAAGTCAAATTGGCCATGTTCCTATGATAGGAACGTTTTCAAAGGAGTGAGAATCGACCAAGGAATAGATAACTGCAAAATTCATGGTGGTAACAACATGGCGAGCCATTTCCGCCAAATGTGTTGTAGTGTTCATTTTCTTTATAACTTTCAACTTTCTAACTTTAAAGATAATATATCACGACTTCATTGTTTACATTCAATGTTTGTAAACATGGATGTTTACATTATGTCATTTTAGACTTTAGGGACATGCCAACCCACCAAAATGAATACTTTTGGAATCAACAGAATTTCTAGAGGGGCATGCCACCAACAATTTACTCGTAAGACAAAGAAAGACTGGACATAAACAAACAAAATGTAAATAAACAATGAATTTCGTGGCCCGCGAAAATATCCGTGATATATTATCTTTAAAGTGAACGTTTACTGGGCATCCTGAGAATTTTGATCCAAATGTAAGTTTTCAGTGCTTCTGCTAGAGTATTCATATCAGGAGTCAAATGGCACTTTCAACTTTTTGGGAAGTTTATTATTTCCAAATAACAGAAATCAGGATGGTGGGCACTTTTCCAATCTGAAGAGTATCTGATCCTGCATGGTACTTGGTCCCATTCCTGTGGTTGGACATGCTGGAAACTATTCAGGGGAATGAAAACGTTGACCAAACAACAATTCATAGTGGTAAAGTTGTGAACCGACTGCTCTCAACTGCCCTGCATTATGCATGAAAGAACAGAATGCTGCAGCAATTTGTAATGGCTGTAAACAAATTATCAACAGAGTTATTATTAGGAAACAGTGATTTCTGCCAATTTGGCCAAGAAATTAATGGAAACATTATAGATCATTTAGGAGTTAGTCAACCCCAACAATAATTTGTCTGACATTAATGAAATAATTTGACAATTTAGGCAATTTGTTCCCTAAGTAAACGGTCTCATTAAAATGTTTTATTTACAGCAATTGCATCTCTGGCGGTGATGATGATTATTGGTAGGCATTTAACTACTTGAAAGAGACTCGGTGGGGAGATGCCAGCACAGGTCACTTGAAAGACAGAATCATTAAGTTGATTATGCTCATTGGCGGGCAATTGCATTATTGTCAGCGCCGTTACTCACAGTTGACACCAAAAGATCCAGGAGTCGATCGTGAGTAAACTGCCATAACTGGACTGCAATGTCAAGGGAACACCGATCTCCAGGAGAAGTTGCCATAACCTCGATCATTTTCAAAGAATGAAGCCCTGTTTCAGGAAATTCATTGCAAAAAAGTTAAGATTCATAGAATGATATTTTTTACTTCTGCCACGCCTCTGTGTAGGCCAAGCTAAAACCTCCCCAGTGCTTTGGAAACTCTGCAGCTATAGGTCACTTCATTGATAAGGACACCGAACTGCATTACCAGGTATGCCATTGGTGATCTCCATTCCATATCAGGGCGTCCCTCACTCAAAGGGTTGGCCCTATAATAGGCTATCCTCAAGATGCCTGCCAAACATGACGACAGTCAAATTTTCATCCAATTTTTTTTACATTCAGATTCAGGCTCTATGGCTTACATGACATATATTTTCAAAGCCTTATTTAACACTCACAGAAAATCTGGCGAAAATTTTTATTGGACACAGGATCAGGCATGGTCTGCGGAAGTTTCAGTCTCGTTGTCAGTGTTATAGTAGGTCAAATGCAAGGTGAAAGGAGATCAGGTTTCGATGTCACTGACCCCTGACTCACTCAACCCATGACATCACCGTGCTAGCCTCAATCGCATCCAATACTGCGTCCCTTCCCATCTGACCACAACAGATAACAAACTGCATTCAAATCAATGGCCATTGATACTGGCTAATTACAACAATGGTCATTACCACGTTAGACAGGAAAATGGGATGACTGACTCGGTTATCAGACTAATAATGAAACAGACAAGAGGAATAATCTTCGCCCAGCCTAGCTTGGCCGTAATGGTGATACTGGCATCATATCCGGGTTGGTCACCAGTGAGGCATCCTCCCACAGCAGGGCTTTGGTCTTGTTTCTCTACATACACTGTGTGAGTGGATGAAGAGGAGCGAGGTAAAAACCCCTGCTGTGGGAGGATGCAGTGAGGGTTACTGTCACTGGTAAGGAGTTGTACAATTATAACGTAGATCTCTACGGTAAATTTCATGATCATTATTGCAAGTGGTAGATAGTGGCGGAAATGTAATCAATGGCAGAACACATCAAGGTGATGGCATCGAAGGCAGGAAGGGCACCGGTAGGGCTTCAGGTGTAATTCTCGTAATGTTCATAATCTAATTGAGTCTTTCATGTCTCTTCATCAAATTGAGCTCTCTTGAATCGCTTCAGCATCCTTAGTCGTTGCGTAAACAAGGGTGTACTGTTAGAGATTGTACTTGAACTTTCTGCCAGGGCCAAAGCTGTAGCATATTGGCCCTGGTAAGTACGGAAGACGCTACCTCAAGCTTCTCATGTTCCGCACTTCGATGGGGTGTTTTACTTGTCCTTGCAAAGAAACAAGGTACAAGGCATCACGGCTTACTGTCCCATGCGATGGACATGAAGAGCTGGGAATGAAATCTATTACGGCCAGGGCTGGATTCGAACCCAGGACCTGCCGCTTGCTGAGTGGACGTGATATCCTTGTTAGAGGTTTTAATAGTCATACAAGTGGTTCAGAAAACTATGAAAGAGAATCAGATGAAGGTTGTCAGCCTTCAAACTAAAGAGGCAATCGCAGTGACACTGATTTCCTTGTCAGGGATATGTTATGATATGAGGTGACGTTATCACTCCTTCCGATGGGCGCCTACGTAGATATCTCAGGGCAAGGAGGAATAATCTCTGACCTCGGATTATCAGATCATCCTGAGGAAAAGGCCACATGTTTCATTACATCCACGATTCTGATCGGACGGAGCAAATTGATCTGATGATCCGAGTCATCCAAGATGATTAAAATGCTAATTACTTATGAATTGTCTTAGTCAATTTCTCAAAGGGATATCGTATTTCAAAGGCAAAGTATAACCTTCGTTGCCATGAGTACAACATTCAGCTGTTTAGATTCCCAAGATTTATTTGATCATGAAGAACTGCAACAATGAAGTGATGACAATTACACGTATTTTACGAGCCATCAATATCAAGGGCCATGGCCTACATTATCAAATATTTTTTGCAGGTGTCGATCCAAGTGCATTTCCAAGTATAAAACAGGCAGGTTGAAATAAACGGCAGTCTCCATACCTTGCTCCAACTCGGCATTCAAGCCACATTTTAATGCCAAACCCACCGTTTTTGAGGGAGTGCAGCTGTTACAGGAGACCGACAGTCAAGATGCAGCAGGAAACCCTTGGTAAAACAAGGCCTTACCAACGTACCACCGACTCAGGCTGTTACACAATTCCTGCAACGCCACAGTTCCCCTGACAAAAGAATTACAAAAGAATACATCGAGGTGTCATTCAAGTCAGGCAGATTTCACACCAAGAAACCTAATAAAACAAAAAGGGATTTCAATTCCTAAGGGTTGCAAATCCTTTTCTTTAGTGACTGGCAAATGATACCCTAACATGACAGGCAAGCGGCAACAACAATAAGGGACTCAGTTTGTCCTATTATTTTTCCACATCATTTACTTATCAGGGTCGCAACTCATCCTACCCCCAGGGATTAGCATGTCACCCCACGACAGCCACCCTTCCACTTCATCCCTCGCACCATGCGAAACCCAAGGTCGCAAGGGGTGACAAAAGACCAGTCACCTGCAAAACTAAATGAATTGCGTGAATAATGTGCGTTCATTAAATCAAACCTTACTTCACTTCCTCTTCTGTCATTCAGAGATCAAAGTCTGCACCCTTCAGATATACGGTTTCATACCCTTTTTAATCCTTTCGACACCTTTGTCAAGTCGATTGCATGCATCATGTCCAAAAGACAGCATTATTGCGACAAATCAGTTGATGTCTCCAGAGAAGTGGTGTGTAGCATGGTTGGGTCATCACTTTCAAAAGCTTTCACGCTTTTCTAACAAACTTGGAACAGACGCTTTGATTGGTAAATTAAATTGAGTTCACTGGGGCATGGTGATAGAGAGTATTGGATTACTGAGAACTCAGTACACAAAATACCATTGCATATGTACATGTTTTAGAAGCATACAACCAATTTCATTTCTAAAAGGAGAGAGGCTGGCCTGCTCTGATAGAATCTGATGCCTCCTACTGTATCGAAGGCTCAGCTCAAAAGCATTAAGGCCTGATTGGCTATTATGAATTCTCTACTGTGCATTTTGACACACAGGCTTTTTAATGCGAGGTTTGGGGAGAAATGAACCCGACTATGTTGGTGGGCGACCTCTTAGAAACAAAGTTCTGGGTACATGTAGGCTACATAAGTATAATCTCTCTGTTCTCACCTCGGAAGTCTGATAGCAATGAGTCAAAACTGCCCATTATGTTATCCCTTTTCTACGTATCATTTTCCGGACATGGTTTCTGTTATGATCTCTGGCAATGAAGAGCTACTGAGGAAGAAGAGAGCATGTCAAGTTGATGACACTGTCCATGATCATTCATCAACAAGATAAAAAACTTGATTCTGTGGCCTTGGTCTGCGGCAGCATCGTTGACCATCAATTAATCACCATCTGCCCCACCCATAATGGGAAATCAGATTCAGCGACAGTCAACATCTATCTTTGGGAAGCTGGAAGCTACATCGGCGGGACGGAAATCACCAAACCCAAGGCTGCAATCATTGCTAACCAGATCAAGGCTATGAGTTGGCAAAGAAGGGAAGGGTCATCTAGCCCAGTTTCATTCTTAATTCCAACTAATCAAGGACGAATCTTTACATCTTAATAGCTTCACTCCTATAGTTGCTCCACACTGACCCAACGTTGGAGCACATATCCTCTGTCACCGATGATACATCAACGTCACTACCGGGACTATGTCATGCTGCCATTTTTGGTATTACAGGGATCCTATGCACACACCTCGCAGCATCATCACCAAGTTTGCCATGTTTCTTTAAAAGGATATTGAAGTTGCTCCTAGGGAAGGACAGCAATAACTCCTAAATCTACCCAGAGTACAATATTTGCAGGATTCAACTAAATTACATCACCTTGCATCAAAACCAAAGTCAAGAATCTACAGAGGTCTGTTACAGCTCTGAGGAAATAAACCACAAAGTGCGTCTAGTGTATTTATGCCTTGAGTTGCAAGAGAAACATGAAGTCATTTAACCAATAGCATATCTTTCCAGACCATTGTAATCTGGTGAACCCACGCAGGATGTTAAACCCGATGAGAACATCGCAACGATGCCGAGCTGTCAGTCAAATTATGACAGTCGCCGTCACTGCCAGTCACAGGATAGTTGACTTACAATTGGCGATCACTTTGGGACGGTCCAATTACAATATAGCATCGTTCGGACAAGAATTAGTCACACACAGTTCTCTCCGATTACCATTTGAGATCTGATAAAGATTCATTCACTTAGCTAACCCAGTAGTATGCCGTAGAAGATGATCATTATCAACGAAGAAGTCAAGTCAATGTACAAATCTGAAACCGAGCGATCTCAAAACTGCAAATTTGATTAAGAATTTTAAAAAGATGAGCAAGACTGAATGTTTTCACTGCTTCAAGATGTGCTCGGTCAGATTAATTGAATTTTATGGAAAAAAGAGACGAAATTTCCTTGCATAATCAATGTGTAAAATGGATTAGAAGATTGGCTTGTTCCACAGAGATTTTCCAGTGAATACACTGACTCCATGCTCAACTTCCGTGCCATTCATGGTGGTTGGGGGATCTTAACAGACATAAAGAGATGAGTCCATTGTCTAAATTAAATTGCAAAAAACTATTTAAGCTGGATTAATTCTATTGTTTGCTCAGAGAAGGAGTGCTGTCAGCAAATTTCGATACTTTAGCTGTATCTCCCCAGCGTGTTAGACGTAATTCATGTACTTAGATGTGGGAGGTTCAAGAAGGTACTCGGCATGGCTCAGTCGTCCACAGAAAGCACTAATGCCAGTGTTCTGTAAGAAAAGGCCAATGTTACTCGTCAAACTCCCCTTCCAATGGGACCATCATAATCAAAGATGCAACATTTCTCCAAATACACATAATGGAATTCCAAGATGGTGGACATGGCAGCCATATTGAAATTGTGTGAAATTCTGGCCATGGTCTTGATATACTCACAAGATGCAACATTTCTCCATAAATAAACGTAGAATAGAATTCAAAATGGTGGATACGGCAGCCATATTGAAACTGACATCGGTGATTTGAACAAATCTTCAACTAGTTTCCGTAAAAAGAAATACTGATTTGTAATTTGATGTTTTGTTTTGTTTGTAAGGTGACAATCCCAGACAAATGCAACAGCAAGCATCACTCAGAAAGCTACAGAATCTGAAGTAAAGGGAGAAGGGGTTAAAATGATCATCCATTTCAATCAGCAATAATCTGACATATTGTGATGATATGATAACTTGGATGAACTAAATGGAACAAGAGTTCAAGGCTTGAAGATGAATCCTTTAAACCACCCATTCTTCTGATTCACTCTTACCATAATACCAACGTCATCTTTTAATTCTCCCTCATCCTTCAAATGACAAAATCTTGAGGTATTGTAATTAGTATGATGAAGATGTCACAGTTTGTTGTTCTTTTGCATTCTTTTCTGAAATCGCCGTATCGAGCTACATGTAGGTCTAGTCCAGACAGTATTGATTATATTGTTTTCTGTAAATGACTGAAGTTTTCCACGTTCGACTTTGAAGTTACCGGTACCAATATAGGTTCCCTGGCTACTGATAAGGATGGAATAGTGACAGAGAAAAAAAGATAAATATTTTTTATTTGAAAAATCAAAGGGATTGGAGGAATGCAACAGTATGCAGTCAGAAAACTGCTGTCTTGCCAATTTATTTTTTGGGGTGGGGAGGGGTGGTTGATGTTGATTATAGTTCTGGTTTTACCAAACGTATTGACATTACATTAGGAAGACTTTCATCTCTGGCACTGAGCAGAATATATTGCTGCATCAAACTACTACGCAAAACTGTTGAAGTGGTGGATGACAGCAATGCGAAGCTAAGTATTAACTTGTTTTTGTCATTTTGTAGTTCTTACACAGATTCTGTGGTTCCATTATAGCAACCATCAACCTGCTAAGCTGTGGCAAGTGAATTCTAAGAAATCGTCAGTAGTTATGAAACCTATCAAGTCTTCCCTAGGAGCTCTAGATAATCCAGGAAATGAACTTACCGAAAGTATATTGTGAGGTAGGGTCCTGTTGAATACATAACGGCTGGTATTTTTTTCCCACATAATCCAGTGTTGCCACCAGCTTCTGTCTGCAAACAAATAAAAAGATGCGATGAAATAGCTGCCTAAAAGGCACGCAACAAAAAAACATGAGTTTCCTCTACGAATTCTTCAGAAGAAGGGTATGTCATCCTTTATTTGTGTCTTTCTCAGCAACTCTGCTGGGATTTTTCAGTACTTACAGAATTTTTTTGTTCAAACTTTCTGTCTTCTTTCACAGTTCTGCAATGTCTCTGTACTTATGATTTTTTTTTAGAAGGTGTGAGGGGTAAACCTTGTACTTCTTCCTCATTTGCTGTTTGCAGATAAGGCAACAGCCATTTGACATAAGCTCATCAGACCAAGGAAATTACGTTACTAGCATTAAAAGCAATTCAGGGCTGGACACCGTCGTGGGTGTGCCAATCAACCATAAGTTCTCCTTCGAGGAAACAGGCCTACTGTTAGTGAAGTCAGCAAATCAATATCAAGTCCCCAATGAACAGATATGAGTCCTTTCGGCTTTACCCTCAACACATCAGTGCAGTCAGTGGGCAGGTGAAAGGATGATTTTGACTCAGTATCTTTGAATAGTTGTGGTAGCAGTCTTCAGTATGGTATCTTTCAATTCCGAATTGATTCCTCTGTAATTTGTGGACTTGATTAAAATGTCCTACTTCGAATCAGTTTTTATAAAATCAAATTAAATTTCAAAGACGAACTCCCCGAGTTATTATACATCATTTTGCTGACATAACCACATATGACATCAGAATATGAACACTAGGCACAGGGCTAATTGCAATTTCCACGGATGCCAAGTTCATTTGAGCAAATTATATGAAAGTATCACCACCCATCGCGATACGATGAAGTATTTCAAACATGTAATTGATAGATGATATTACTTGTCAAAGTACGGCATTCATCTTGGTATGAAGCTATCATGGCGCACTGCTTTAATGATCCAACAAATTATTTTTCATTAGGGTTGCTATATGACAAAATTACTTTATACAAAAGTATGCTCTCAACCTTTTGAGGGAAATGGCATAGTCATGTGCCAGCAACCGTGTGACAGCAATTTCAGATCACTTTATCCATAATTTTGTTTACTTGGTAGTTGCCCACTAGTAGCGCGAACAGTCATATCCTCCGAGAGCAGGGTTTTGGTCTCACTCATCTTCCTACATGTATGCAAGCACTACGTGGATGGATCGAGAGGTGCGAGGTAAAAACCCCTGCTGTGGGAGGATGGCAACAGTGGACTCAAAATTACAGTATTTGTGCGTTCACTTTTTTTCAGCAACTTCGACAATTTATGCAAGCGTTCACGGCACATGTTAGTCCATCAGATAAGTCAGTTTTGTTTAGATCCAATGTTTTCTGTAAGTATCAAGGGATGGAGAGATGGAGTTTACCATCTGACAGAAAATGCTGATGTTGGCGATAACATCAGATGACTCTTCCTTCCTTCTTGTTTCATTAATGTTTTATATTCGCATCGAGTGGTATCTTTTGTGCAGAATCAGACAGGGAAAATGACTCATATGTGGTGGGGCCAAGGCCCACCCACATGTTGTGGCCCACCCTCTCAAAGACAGGAAGTGTGGGCGTCAGGGTGAATTGACCCTATGACCAGTATTACGGCAGGCACTGAATTTTTTGTGGAATACAGCAACAACCCAAGGCTCCTGGTTAATAGATCCAGATATCTTGGGTCACAAAGTACCCTGAGTCCAACAGGTCCCTTTTCAATGTGCTTTACCTCTAGTTGAAGTTAACAAATTATTGTATACTGCAGCAGGATTCATCTTCACAACAACACAACCAAAAACAAAGGCGGGTATCGCAACTAATACGTTAAAAAAAACCATGATGATGTGGTAAAGAGAAATTAATTAGATTCTGCGCTTTGATAGGTTGGTGAAGGTCCATCTAAAATGGCAACAAATGCCGCCAGCGAATACAATATCCGTCAGTGCCTTTCTTCTGTTGGCATCTTGACAAGTAACGTCTGTCATTTCAGTCAATCAGGCTTTTATACAGAGATTACCAATTTCATTTAGCAACTGGTTGTTACTTTGTCGGCTTGGGCGGGTTGTCAACGCAATGTTAGGATGCCACTTTCAATTTGCTGTTCTAAAGACCATCAAAAGAATGTATGAAATGGTGAATAGGATGCTGGCATTCTGAAATCACCATGAGGACTCAATCATGTCAATGTGATATTACAGTGGTCTTTTCTGTATGGTGGTTGATAACAACTTCAAATTTATTTGCATAATTAAATGATTGTTCCAACTTGTATGGCATTAGCAGTTCGTTTGACCGAAAACTTTGGCAGAAATGTTTATATATCTTGGTGTGGCCTTTTTCATGAAAGATGCTGAACAATCCTTTTGTAATACCCTGCCCCCCCCCCCCAATTTGTGACTTCATCATCTGTTTTGGTGGGCCTAAAAATCTAATGGAAACAAAAGGTCCAACAATCTACACTTTCAATGCATGTTTAAATGGTTTGTCTGGTTCACAGTATCTTGAACCAGAAAACAACGGCCCTGAACCGTGATGGATGTAAAAAAGCCTTAATACTGACAGTTCTGATCAGAATCATGGCCTGACATGTTGCAAACATGCAGAGCCAAGCCCCTAAGGATCTTCTGCTTGGTAAGGTCAAAACCGCACAGACATCAATCATGTCAAACCTCGTGGTTTCCGACTGCTGACGAGCTGTAGAAAATGGCTGCATTGCATGGCATATTAGCATATCAGTCATAGCCTATCATTTACCGATGCTGAAACTAACAACTGGACATAATGGCCTCCACTGGCCAATAGTTTTTCTGTATTTTTTCGGATATCTAAGACTATTATCAGTTTTATTGCAAAAACTCATTGACTTTATCTACTAGTCGATGAGTTGACATTAGGTTCCTCATGAAATAATGATAAGATGAGAAGTAAGCAGGGATATCACTCATTGTCTAGTCTATGTGTTACCATGATGAGGTAAACTGTAATGAGATACATGACAAATAATGCATTGGGCTCGATTTGTCTAAGTGGTCAATTCCTCAACTCTCATTCAGTCATCTTGAAACGATACTTCGCGGGACGAGAAAAACTGCTTTGGTCAATAATACCAAATGGATAAGTAAACGTTAGATAGCCCAGGGACCTGTCCTGAAATGCATCCAAAGTGAGCCTGCAGCAAGGCAAATGATGGACCCTGCATCTTCTGAATGGGCCAGGCCTATCGGTTACAGACTAGTAGGCCCCCCAAAAAACACAGTTACGAAATGTTCAGCCTTGCTGACAGACCATGGACAGCATGTCATTGACATGGTAGTAGATAAGTTGGCAAGTATCGAAGAATTTTTGTTTGCATCCATGAAAGAATTCAACAGATAGAATGTCTTACCATGGGATTTCCTATAATAGTATTTGCGTCGTAAACATATAAGGCGTCATTACAAATAGACGAGCCTTCTGTTTTATCAGGAACATCCAACTCCAGAATGCGGAGACGAAGTTTCCAACCATCGTTTTCTGCTTTGAACGTAATCCGACACTCAATTCTGTCTCTGTAAAATTCTTCCTCCTCCCTTTTGTGTGAATATACAGTGGCGCCACCTAGGTATTTTCCATCACCGCAATCACTGCCATCCATATAATCTGAAAGAACAAGACAGAAGACAATCAACTTATGCATGACTGAGAAGAGTCGCAATCAAAGAAAAATTTGAAGATTTGTTATTTTGTATGATTTATTTATCAGTAATGGTCCAATTTTATTGACTAAGAAAAATGATGCAATTTATTTTTGCTATCCACTCACTTGCCACTGGCTAAGAGATTTGAAATTGGTTGCTTCTATTTTTCCTTTTTTTCAACAGCAAAAAGTTATGCTTATGAAAGACTCTTTTCTTTTTAACCCCTTTGCTCATCAAATTTGAGTTTACTCCGTGGTTATAGGACACTTTTCTTTTTAACCCCCTCTGCCCATCAAATTTGAGTTTACACTAGGGTTATAAAAGACACTTTTCTTTTTAACCCCTTTGCCCATCAAATTTGAGTTTACACTAGGGTTGTACAAGACACCTTTCTTTTTAACCCCCTTTGCCCATCAAATTTGAGTTTACACTAGGGTTGTACAAGACACTTTTCTTTTTAACCCCCTTTGCCCATCAAATTTGAGTTTACACCAGGGTTATAAAAGACACTTTTCTTTTTAACCCCCTTGCCCATCAAATTCTCATCTTGCTTGAAAACCTCTGACTTATTTCATGAGTGCACGATAAAGCACTAGACCAGCTCAGTAACACGCTCCGTGCCTACATTATTGTTCCTTCAACACGGAGCATCTCTGGTATTATGACATGTTCACTTAAGTGAAACATTTTCATAAAGCTTTTTTAAGACGCCATTGAAAGGCATTGACTCTCGTGATCTTTATTGAAAGGCATTGACTCTCCTGATCTTTTGATAATCTAGCACCGTTGGCACATAATGTGCTTGTAATAGACTCGAAGCCGTCTTCATTATCCTCACTTCTGTGCACACAATCTGGTCCAGGGGTATTCTCGTTGCTCAGGTTCGCGGCGGGACAGCCATGTGCAGCATACTAAATCTTAAAATTGTCACCAGGACTGTGTGCGAGTATTGCATCGGGTGTAAAAGTTGATGAACATGCATCTCAAATGAGCGAGTTAAACACTGTATAACCGCCACTGCCTTGTTTTGGGGAAAAAAAATCAGAAATACACCACTGATTTTAAATCTTGAACTGTCGCTAAAACTGGTTAAAGTATGTGTTACCACAAACCAAACAAAGGGATGACTTTACTAAGACCGCTTGCTCAAGATTTGAAGTGAAGAAGCAAACAGAGTTAAGTTGCACTTTGGGTAAGTATGGCCAACAAGGTGACATTTAATAGTTTGTACAAACCAGACTGGCCAAAGAAGAATGCGAAGCCGGGTAAAAACTTTTGAAAACGGTACACAAGCACGTGCAAGATGGAACAAAGCAGTGAAATATTGATCAAGATGAATTCTTTTCAGATCGTGTAACACCGAGTCATATCCATCTATTTGTATTTCAAGTTCGGTTCCAAACTAAACAGAGCAGGGCAAATAGTGCATAGTGTGTGCCATCACTTTGATTTGTTTTCATGAAGTCAGGTTAAGTAGGGTTGAAATTTTAACCTGCAATAATCTCGTGAATAATCGAGCCACCTAAATGATGTACAACATGATGAAGTTAAAAATTTTTCGAGCAGGAATGAGATTTTGAATTGAATATTTCATGAAAGTGGCTACGCAGTAATGCTCTGTGGCTGAGGACAAAGGAGAAAGCATGCCAGATGAATTGGGGTAGAGAAGTGGAAGGAGAATTCTTGATGCTGGTGTGATGTGATGCAGAAGGAATTTTATGGTAAAGGACAGCCCTTTGTATCACATAAGACGCGGCTCCGACTCAGAACTGAATCCATGACATCATGAGTATATTTGGTGCAAATACAGCACTGTGCCACTGTGACAGCCACTAGCTCATATTTTCTGATGATGAAAGTGGCCTGATTCTGTGCTTGCTTGCTGCGAAATCGCTGAGATAATCCCTGAGATATGATGTGCAGCAATATTTCTGAGCAATGTGACTTAAATCACAGCAACAAATGGCAGCCATGAATTACACCAGTATTAAACTCCCATTGCCAGAAATCCCTATTTACAACTTGA
This sequence comes from Notospermus geniculatus, assembly GCA_002633025.1. NCBI lineage: Eukaryota > Metazoa > Nemertea > Pilidiophora > Heteronemertea > Lineidae > Notospermus > Notospermus geniculatus. The sequence goes on along the minus strand of NMRB01000913.1, from coordinate 152,303 downwards.
TCATGCCTAATTGATGGCACTTAAGACCAATGTGATCTAACAAACAATTAGCAGTTCATCAAACTCCCATCAGCAGAAGATGAACTGAACAAATAAAGCATTAACTGCCATGTATGGTATATTTGTCATCATTTTGCTAATGACCCATGATAGCACTGTCTCACAAAGTCATTTATCAAACCAGCATTATGCTAGAGATTTATTGGGCCATTCTGGTGTCTGGCAACACCCCGAAGTCGAGAAGATTGAAAATCACATAACTCCAAGCAAGAGTGACATCAGAAACAAAACCAGTACCACCAGTACCATAACTGATTTGACAGTAACATTCTGCCAAGATGATATCACTCATGACTGATTCAGTGACGACATTTTCCAGGAAGATGTGTTATTTTAAGGGTAACAAATCTACCAGGCTCACCAGACAAGAAAAGGACACTCATCCAGAAAAGAAAGGAGCTCCACACTTTATTATTTTCCAAAGACATGATGCATGGCAATGAGGGCAACCTCCATGTTGGTCAGTAGAGTTTAAAGGTTTCTAACTGCTGTCGAATTCTGTCCTCTCCCCCCAAAATGGATTCCCATTTATGAGAACCATATCAGGCTTGCCATCCAAAAAGCACCAAGCTTGAGTCTCAACCTATCACATCCACTTGAACAACAGAGTGAGATCATTGGGTTGCACCAAAAATCCAAAGTCAGCAATTTTTCATTGCTTAAGGATTCATCAATATGTACCAATGTTGTCCAAAAAGGCTTGCAAAGATTACCAAAATCATATACCCCTCTAAAGCAGATGAAATACCCACCTACAACGATCAAAAATCCAATCAGCAATGAATGGATGCCAATCTAGGCACAATCACAAGGCAGATGAAAACACTTAGCAAAGATTCCTCGCTGCTGAGCGGATGACTAATCCTTAAGAAAGGGCATGCAGACCACACCAGGCCACATGGAACTAAGTCATCGTTTTTCATCTTGAAACAGTTTACTTCATGTATTTTTTGTCCTAATCATTTTGATGTCAAAAGGGCTGGGTTTCAGTAGTTTTACGGCCTTTTTTCATCAAAGAAAGGGGGTTCAAAAATATTCCAATTTCTTACCATATAGACTCAAGTGAAAAAAATGTCTTGTGTCAGTTGTTGCCCTTTTTTTAAAAACTTGGATGATACTGCATTTTTATTCATCCTTGGAAAATTTTTGGCCAATGCTCACAAAAGTCACATAAATGTCTTCAAGATAAAATCTTGGTAAATCACAGGAATCTGGAGCAGTATCTGTTATAAAAGGACTGAAAAAAATGTCCTCTCTGACAAACAGCAAAACATTAAATTCTTTGACAGAGTTCACCTCAGATGACTGGCTTCTCCAAACATCTCAATGAACTAATTTCTCAACGAGCGGTAGAAGAAACGCTTATTTTTACTGTGGGCCTACAAGAAAATGATGGTGAAGTTAATAACGAGAGATGGTCTCAGGAAGGTGATGCAGCATGCAAACATGATGACAAGTACAACTTGGCAAACTCTTTGGCAAATTCTCCTTGGTCAATATTGACAGAGTGCAATCTGTGCATTGGCAATGTAGCAATGTTTTTAGCACAGCACATTCATTAAAGGACAACTTTCAGGAAGAAATTTTAGAATTTTTGCTGTGGCAGAAAATCACTGGCGTTTTTTTGCATATTGTATCTGCTGTGTGCTGGATGCTGGGTGAACTAAGGTCATGACAGTAACTTCAGTAATCGCTGTTTTAGGACTAACTTCATATTCCACTCAACACTGAGATCAGAAGTCAACTGAGAATTGACTGGTTCTATGTCCATTCTTAACACGCCCCTGACTTCCCGTGCCTGCAAGGGACTTGACACAGGGAGTTTGGGTCAAGCACTTAGAACCAGTTAATTCTCAGCTGACGATATCCTGGTACAGGTGTCCGCCTAAGGGAGTACGTTTTAATATTTTGCAACAGGAAGCCCTTTTTCATTTGAAAGGACCAACAAATCGTCATCACCAACCTGGGCCTATTTGCCAACGATTATCTCCGTGGCGATTGAACACTTCAGCTGGAATGGACACGAACGATTTACATAAGACCGATACAATACGACGATCAATGACCCACCACATCATAACCAGGAGACAGGTTCATCAATATAAAAATCGAAGCCGAGGAATGAGTAATTCTTTGGAAGACGCTGCACCGACTGACCTTTGCTCGCATGCCTGTGTAACCTTTATGCCTGTTTCTATGACTACTAATGAACGAGCATGACAGCAACTGTGACTGAACCCGTGTAATTTGATCACCAGGTGACAATAATCATAAACCCAATCAAGAAATTCTAGCACACACTCGGCTAATAGGTTCAAATTCACCAGCCTTGTGTTTGAACCCTCGTTGCTATCCTCAGGTATGAAGGCGGTCAGTTTAATTTTGTTGGCTTCTCTGGTCATGCTATTCTGTCTTGTGTGAAGAGAGGTATCATCGCAATTCACGTTACCACAGCAGTTAGGATTGCACCACACAATGATAGCGCTTCGTGAGGTCAAATACATGTAAGGCTTCAAAAAGATCCAATTCTCAACAGATGGACATGAGCTACACAAGCCATTTCCTATCGCGTAGGAACAACCACAGCAGCGACGAGTTGCAAGTTATGATATCCCTGCAACCTTCAGCACATGTGCACATGTATGCAGAATCAAAGAAGTTTCCAAGACAAGTTTGAGAAGAAAATGTGACACAATCTTGCAAAAGTAGGTGCATTTCACAACCGAGGAAAGGGTTAACGGCCTTACAACACAACAGAAATGTTCCTCTCTGCAGGTTGACATAATAACTGAAGTTGTCCTCCAGAAATTTAGCAAATTTTCGACCCCAACTGGGGTCTTCTTCAGGCTGGCACTTTCAAGTTACCAGAAGTATAAGATTGACAAGTTGACAAGTATAGTGGAAGTAGTGATAATAGATGAGTAAACTGATGACCAATGATGATCACCTGCGACATGCGCCTGCTTTTGCTGGAGCAGGTCACAAATGTGTAGGCAAATTGGCAAGTTTTCTAGACCTCAGCATGTCAGGTCCAAAACCAGAAGAACCAAAAGATTGGGTGGTTCAGACTTTGGCTTAAGCAATTTTCGACCCCATATGCACCAAGCAAAGATAATCTTCAACTCAGGTTTAGCCACAACTTTTCCATTGTCAGATCATACCCCAGTAAACCTGAACAACTGAAAAGTTGTGGCTCAACCCAAGTTGAAGATTATCTTCGTTTGGTGCATACGGCCCAAGGTGACTACCTCGCAAGGAACCTGAGGAGCAAATGAAACATTGAGAATGCAAGGTCTTTTTACTGATAGTTTGCTTAGCATTCCTAATCCCAATACCTGCAACAAATAGTGTAAAAGACACCTTTTCCACCAAAACAAACTCCTGGACGTGGAGGTTACTGGCCTCTTCATCTTTCAAATACATTCGAACTACTCCATCACCAAGCAAAGCTTTTTCTGGTCAATATTTGCCCAAGTAAGACATCAATAGCCTCGGTGTCTGTCTGCACTTGCAGCCAACTGTCATCAACTGAGTTGAATATCCCTAATCATTTACCTGAGAAGTTGAAGTTGATACCATTGGTATATAAGCAGAGGAGGAAGGCTGCTCAATTCAAGATGTAAGATGCAGAGGTTGAGGCTGTCTCCGTACATCTTCTGATGGTGATACAGCTAACAATAGGTGCAGCACTTCACCTCTTAGGTAGGCCCTACATCCCAATCCCCTGAAGAAATTGCATAATATTTTTTGATCAGTTCCTCTTTTCCCAGCCATTTTTGAAGGAATATAATACATGAATGTGACCCACTCCAGCAAAAGTAGTCACTTGTTGCAAGATGGTCATCATTGGTCATCAGTTCACTCCATTATTATCACTGCTGTCCACTGCTATTGTAAACCTGTAGATTCACTTCTGGCATCTCTACTAGAAAGTGCCAGAGGAAGACCCCGATTGCCGGGGTCGAAAATTTGTGAAATTCGGAGACGACTTTACTTAGCTTATCATTTTGTGTGTCGTTTTTGGTGCTCTATGTTGGCTATCTAAACCTGTAGAGACATATATTTCAGCTATTGTGTTATAGGGCCGTTAAAGTCAAAGCTGCAACCTCAAGGACGAAAGAGGTAATAGATGCTTGTGTTCTGAAAGCTCCAACCACACAGTTCACCCTCATCCATGACACAAAAGCTGAATCCGTGCTAACACGCTGACCACTTTTACCCACTGCACTTCAAAGCCACGTTTCTTTCTTTCAGAGGAATCTGCTCCAGGTAACACCATCAGCAGCAACGAGCTAATGTCATCTGCTCTGTGTTTGGGAAGGAATCTTATTTTATCTCTTAAGTGAATCCAAAACGAACAGAACAATCCAAGGTCGAAGTCTCTCAATACAGTGCTGAAACATCTGTAAGGAAATTATAGGATCTTAAAGGTAGCAACCAGCATCTGCATTGTCGAGATTTCACTCCAACACATTAACAGGGTTCCCACTCTTTTCCAGGATCCTTTTTTAAGGACTTTTTAAGTACTTTTTAGGACAAATGTAGTCAAATTTAAGTACCATTTTCCACCAACAACCGGCACCGCCCACAGAAAGCTCCATCAGAGATCGTAGAGATGTACATATGACAAAGTTCAATGGGCGGCGCCGGCAGGCCGACTTTTCTTCTGCGTTGGTGAGAAATCAAAATTTAACGACATTTTTAGAGTAATTAACATACGAGGAAATTTTATTTTTGCTCCTGACAAAAAACTTGAGGACTTTTAAGGAGTTTTACAGCATTTTCTGAAATCTAAGGACTTTTAAGTACTTAAATATCACTCTTACAAATTTAAGTACTTTTAAGGATTTTAAGGACCAGTGGGAACCCTGATTAACCTGGGTATGGCAGGCAGCTCGTTCTAGCAAAAAGTCTTGCATCGAATTTTGTGTTCAAGTGAACAACACCACGATTGGCATGATCACCACCCAACAGACTGGCACTCAATATCAACTAGAGGGTAAAATGTCACCAACACTGACCTGCATGGGGATTTAGAAGAAGTTGGGGGCAAAGTTGTCCAAGGAGAATGGTACTAAACAAGAAGAATGGCAGTCATCTGCACTTCGGGATCAATCTGACAAATGGTTGGGAGAGCAGGATAGACAGAAGGGCACAGTGGACTTTCTGAAGAAGGATGCTGAAGTGGAACGGACAATGAACTTGGCGCTTGTTTGAAGGGCTGGGTTGACTGGAGCTCTGTGACGGCTCGACTGTGCTGACCGAAAGAGTGTGCGAGTTGGCAAGTGACAAGGATCTTAACCTAAGACCTTTGGACTGCTACCCAGAAATGCAAAGCTCGACTGGACTGACCAAGAGAGTGTGTGAGTTGGTGAGTGACTCGGATCTTAACCTAAGATCTTTGGACTGCTACCCAGAAATGGCTCGACTAGACTGACTGAGAGATTGTTTGAGTTGGTGAGGGACTTGGATCTTAACCTAAGACCTTTGGACTGCAACCCAGAAATGCAAGGCTTCACTGGACTGCCCGAGAGAGTGTGTGGGTTGGTGAGTGACTAGGATCTCAAACTAAGATCTTTGGACTGCTGCCGAGAAATGCAAGGCTCGACTGTGCCGGCAGAGGGAGTAGGCAAGTTGGTGAGTGACTAGGATCTCAACCTAAGACCTTTGGACTGCTACCCAGAAATGCAAGGCTCGACTGGGCCAACCGAGAAAGCGTGCGAGTTGGCGAGTGACTATAGAATCTTAACCTAAGACCTTTGGATGGCAACACAAAAATGCAAGACATTACACCATTAATTGCCTCTCCTGAGAATCCAAAGCTTTTAAGGAATTGAACTTGGCTGAGTTCTCAATATTGAAGTTCTGAAGGGCCATCATACTTTCCAAGTCATTTGCTTGGTTCAAGTTGGTGGTGAATCAGACACATTCGGTTCAAGAGGGATTTGAAAGCAGTTTCATGCAGAATTATAGGAAACGGGACATGGGTACGGTGTGGAAGTCACTGAATGAGAAACAGGCTGCAAGAAGAACATCACCAGTTATGTGCTGGATGACAGGACCCAAGCAAATCAGTAGATGACACTTCACATCATATCTAACTGTTGCTAGGCTTTGGAATGACGACGACCACTCACTGAAGCCAAGTAGTGCACCAAAGAAGACAGAATATAAGCATTTGTAACAGGTGGCGGCATCTCGGCAAACAACAGCTGCTATAACCAGTAAGACTGGGAAAATAGGCAAGCTACAATCCAGAAGCCTCGGGATAAGCCAGTATCAATTCCAGTTTATACAGGTGGTTTTAGAATAATTTAAAGATTTTGATCAACGTGGTGGAATTTCAGTTTCTACAAAATCCTTGTTCAGGAGGAAGCCTTTCAATAATAGCAGTGATGCTGCATGAAGTTGCTTCCTCTGGACCATGCTACCAAGAATTAATGGATGCTTGTCACTGGTAGCATCGCTTGAGTCATGTCAAAGTCCTTCTCTCAATCCATGCCACTCATTGCTGCATCAGCCCTAAGTGCAACTTCGGTGGTTTTTCAGACTGACTGTAACACTCCATATTTGAGTCACACAGTCATGGCAATTCTCCTGGCCCAGGCTAATCACAAGACTGAACAATTCCATTCGTCCTTTGCTTTTTTGCAAACAATTCAATAAATAGATTAGATTTGTGCTAAAAGATGCCAAACGTGCCCAGATAATGCCACTGAAATTGTTCAGCTAAAATGATCAGGAAAAACATTATCGGCAATTTGTGACTGAAGCTGAGTATTAAGACCTCGAGAACCGACGACTGAGTCATTTCTTCTGCTCCTTCTTTGCCCACTTACGGTCACTTTTTACACCAACCCACTAATAGATACATACTTGAACTCGACAAGGTCAATATGATCTGGCGCCTTGAGTACATCCATCACTAAACAGCTGCTGTTGAGAGGTGTATATTTCATTGCAAGAAAATGTGACAATTTACATACAGCGTCAAGCGATGTGTGGAGAAACCTTCTTCAAACTCTTGACGAGAACACGATGTTTGTTCATCGCTTGGAACCAGCCATGGCGGTAATGCCATTGTAATCGTGGTGGAATCGTAGAAACGTATTGGTGATTTGGACTTGGATTGATGTTTCATTGGTGTGTTGCTAATGCAACTCACAGTCACAGAGGCGATTTCTCTGCATGAAATGTACAACAACTTGTATTGTTCTTTTGTCAAATTGAGGTATAAGCAGCCTAAGGGCCTGGCCACATAATAAACTTTATCCGACGTGATTGGCCGACAGAGTTTTAAGCCCAATTCACACTGCCACGATTCCGACCACGATGCCTCTACGAATCCTCTGAAATATTTTCGTAGAGGGATCGTGGCCTTAATGTTACAATGGGTGCGGATTATCACGAAAAACAAGAAGTCTATAGGAAGGCATCACGAAGCCTATAGGAACACCACGAAAGCATTTCGTAGAAGCATCGTGGTCGGAATCGTGGCAGTGTGAATTGGGCTTTAAGCAGTCGTGTTGGGCGCGAGTCATATAATGTGGGCAGGCCCTAACTTGATTTAAGTTGCCGTGTTCTGATTGTACGGACAGATGATGGACAAAACAGTAAGATCATTCTCGTAGTCTTATGAAAATCTGTAACAACAAAAGTAGAAAGGAAATAAAAAGAAGCAGTTTTCTGTTATAAGGGAACCGTATGTACCACATAAGAAAAATTTTATGTATACCTACATCAGCACATTTAGAAAAAAATATTTATTGCCCACACCACAGGGGTTCCAATCTGAGACACTACCTATCATTGATTCACCTGCACCACACCAACTTTCGATGACTCAGCTAATTCACCCAATACTTAAGAAATTGTCAGTAAACAAACATCACTGTCATCAAGATCCATCTGTGTCTGATAGACCTGGGCAATATGGGAATATAATTGTCTCTGATTGCTACAGGTAGTGCTATTCCTAGTTCATCAACACATTATTCTTTAATTCAGAGACACATCTTGTTAATGGGGATGGGTAATGCTTTTATAAGCAGGCTGAAGGGAAAAATTCTGTCTCAATTCTAAAAAAAACTTTCTTTTTTACCTCCGTAAGACTGGGATTTGGCCTATAGTGATTAAGGCATGCTGCCCCTGAGTGCTGGCGATGGATGCCTAATGTGAGGGTCCGTGGGTTCGAGTCTGGTATGAAACTATGTCTTTCACCTTTTTAATAGAAACCCGTTATTATTTCATGTTCGTAACACATGGCAAGAGAATAAGGTCTTCTTTTATATTGGTAAGGGCATAAGTTGAGTACACAAAATCACCAATCCATCCTCCCACAGTAGGGTTTTGGGCTTGCTTACACTTGAACACAAAGTGTAGTGGATGAAGAGGAGTGAGGTAAAAACCCCTGCTGTGGGAGGATGTCACCAAACATATCTAGCTCCAGGGGGGAAGAGACCTTTCGAAAAGGGCCACAACGAGGGCACAACAATGGGAAGATACCATCATTTCTCGAATAAGAAAACATTGAAGGAAGCAACCTTTTTGGGTTCGTTTTCACATTCTGAGACCTTTATATTGGATCATCAGATACAACATGCTGATGTAACAATACATCAACAATACATCTACAACATGATTTTTACCAATATTTACCGTTTCATCAACAACATATACACCATGCTGATGTAATAAGTGGATCTTCACACATGGTCCCTTCGTCAACGCTCACTGGATGCAGTGATGAAGGGAGTGAGGGCTAAAAACACTGACTACCTCTGGATGCCTCCACAATGAAGTCTGATGGCTATGAATTTGTAAGGCCTACTGGTCTCATGCCTCTGACTAAATTACATGAAAGAGAAATTTTGCTCAACATTACATATGATCATAATTCATCTGACATTAATGGCTGGTTTAAGTCACAAAATTGTGAATTTGAACAGAAAGGGCTCCTCTTCCAATGAATAATATTGTTCCTGTAAATTACTCCCTTAANAGCCTAAGGGCCTGGCCACATAATAAACTTTATCCGACGTGATTGGCCGACAGAGTTTTAAGCCCAATTCACACTGCCACGATTCCGACCACGATGCCTCTACGAATCCTCTGAAATATTTTCGTAGAGGGATCGTGGCCTTAATGTTACAATGGGTGCGGATTATCACGAAAAACAAGAAGTCTATAGGAAGGCATCACGAAGCCTATAGGAACACCACGAAAGCATTTCGTAGAAGCATCGTGGTCGGAATCGTGGCAGTGTGAATTGGGCTTTAAGCAGTCGTGTTGGGCGCGAGTCATATAATGTGGGCAGGCCCTAACTTGATTTAAGTTGCCGTGTTCTGATTGTACGGACAGATGATGGACAAAACAGTAAGATCATTCTCGTAGTCTTATGAAAATCTGTAACAACAAAAGTAGAAAGGAAATAAAAAGAAGCAGTTTTCTGTTATAAGGGAACCGTATGTACCACATAAGAAAAATTTTATGTATACCTACATCAGCACATTTAGAAAAAAATATTTATTGCCCACACCACAGGGGTTCCAATCTGAGACACTACCTATCATTGATTCACCTGCACCACACCAACTTTCGATGACTCAGCTAATTCACCCAATACTTAAGAAATTGTCAGTAAACAAACATCACTGTCATCAAGATCCATCTGTGTCTAATAGAGCTGGGCAATATGGGAATATAATTGTCTCTGATTGCTACAGGTAGTGCTATTCCTAGTTCATCAACACATTATTCTTTAATTCAGAGACACATCTTGTTAATGGGGATGGGTAATGCTTTTATAAGCAGGTTGAAGGAAAAAACTCTGTCTCAATTTTTAAAAAAACCTTCTTTTTTCACCTCCATAACACATGGCAAGAGAATATGGTCTTCTTTTATATTGGTAAGGGCATAAGTTGAGTACACAGAATCACCAAACCATCCTCCCATAGCAGGGTTTTGGGCTTCCTTACACTTGAACACAAAGAGGAGCGAGGTAAAAACCCCCTGCTGTGGGAGGATGTCACCAAACATATCTGGCTCCAGGGGGGAGGGGAGCGACCTTTGAAAAGGGCCACGAGGGCACAAGAATGGGAACATACCATCATTTCTCGAATAAGAAAACTGATAAGGAATCAACCTTTTGGGGCTTGTTTTCACATTCTGAGACTTTTATATTGGATCATCAGATACCTAATTACACCATGCTGAGGTAATCAGTGCATCTTCACACTTGGTCCCTTCGTCAACGCTCACTGGATGCAGTGACAAAGGGAGTGCGCACTAAAAAACATTGACTACCTCATGATGCCTCCACAATGAAGTCTGATGGCTGAATTTGTAAGGCCTACTGGTTTCATGCCTCTGACTAAATTACACGAAAAAGAAACTTTGCTCAACATCATAATTCATCTGACAGTGGCTGGTTTCAGTCCCAAAATTGTGAATTTGAACAGAAAGTCCTCTTCCAATGAATAATATTGTTCCTGTAAATTACTCCCTTAAGTATAAAAAGAGCCTGCCTCCTCGTGACTGCAACACACATTAGAATTAAAGATGACAATTGCTCATCGCAGACCTGAGAAAAACTGATGAATGCCGAGCCCCAGGCTATTAGATTTTATGGAGAAATCAGAGTATTGTTTGCAACGATACCAGATGCAGACATATAGTATTGCATATATATCAGCATCAATATGCAAACAAAAATAACGGACAGGCAATATTTTTATGGATTATTTGCTGATCAGTGATGAAGTTTCGTATTGTCGTAGTTTAGGATTAGATGACAGATAGTTACGAGGCTCGCCACCTGTTCTTTGTGACGTGGGAAGATGTCCTTTAGGCAGTGGCTGCAGCAAAACAGAACGGTGTCTTCTGCCTTCTGCAATATCAACAAGATGCCTATTGATAATATGGATTGGCGTCTCCCCTATTCTCCATTTCTACAAGTATTTGATTTTGAGGTTCAAACTCAGGTTCTCAATTCATTTGCATTTCTGGTCTGCATCATGATATCTCTGATATGATAAATTCCATACATGATACATTTTTCCTGTATGTGTGTGTGACTGGCAAAAGTTTTCTGACATCTCAGCAACAATTCCTGAGCAACTTGATCTTTTGACCTCCCTGCAAACACCGGGTCAACATTTATTGAACAACATGTTGGAATAATCTTTTCCCCTAGTGCACAGTAGACAACATTTGTTCACAAACTGTTCTTACTCCGAAAGCTGGAAAAATATTGCCAGCGTAGACAAACGCAACTTTTCTTCTTCACCAATAGAGCGATCTTTGGAAACACTAATTTGAGAAAATTAAGTCTTTATTTGAGGGCCAGCATACGATATAAAGGTAATTAAGCAAAGGTAAAGGGTCAAGATCACAATGCTGGTGGCCTCTTCTTTGCTCAAACCATCATTCTCAGACAGAATCATGAGCTATACTCTCAAATGGTAACACAAAGCTACAATTCACAACCACGTCAGGCTATTTGCTTTGTACTATGGGCTTCTTTCAAGATATATTCAGCGCTGGGAATCGGCCTTCTGCCTACAGTGGTTCAGAGCGATTCTTAAGGCGACTGAAGAAAACACACCTCCTCTTGCACAAGAGAATGAACACATGGCCTGACAGCCTCCAGTGGGCCCGCCAAGTCCACAGGCAGTACCTCCGTCTCCATGGTCCATTATGCGACACAATGAACACGGCGATTTATCGCCCGAGGGCGAATATCGCAAATGAAGAAGAATGAATTGAACAAATGTAATTTTTCCACAAATTACAAGAAAATGTGTGGACAGAAGCTTGAAATGTAAACCAATTCAGTCTTAAGCAAACAGATGCATTGGATGAAGCCTGTGATAGAAGAAAATCACACACATACTTCATCTAATCTTTGGATTCTAATTCTAAATTGCCCGAGGCTGATTTTCAACATGAAGTGGTGACTCTCATGGCTTAACATAGATCAACTGTGTACAAAAACAGAGAAAGCAAACAGTATATTAGGATACTGCATGGGGCGTGTAGAAACTTGAGACATATGAGAGAAAGATCAATTTTAAAGATTATTATGATGCAATTTATACTTGTACAAGCTCCGCAGTTCGTAAACAATAAGTCCAATCGGCAGTTTTTGCAACAGACTGCTGATGTTGGCAAAGCTGGTGATTTGCCAACTCAGTTCAGAAGTACATGGAGGTTATGTTTCATGTGAAACACTCACAACCATAAAGTTTCGAGTTTATAACCTAACAGTAGATAGATAGTTAAATGTTAGAGTTCTATAATCAAACTGCAATTACTACTTTACTACCCTCAAATTATAAAAGTGAAGTTCAGGTTTTTCTACTTCATATGCAATAGGAAAATAATTAGTTAATCTGAGGTGATGCAAAAATTCTTCATTAGTATGTTTAACAACCAATTTCATGTTGATTATTATGAAAATTAGGCTACAAATGTTGCATTTTCAAAATTATTTCCAAACGTTTCAGAGGGTAATTTGGTGGGATTGGCTCAGTCTGTTTCTAGTCATCAGTTAGATGTAACTGAATTCTTCATGCATTGGGTTCAGGGTGACACAATGAGGTAAAATCCCACTTCAGCTTCTGAATCGAGTCAGCAGCACTTCAGTTTTAGGGTAGTCATTATCAACAATGGAAATCATGGAGGGTGGACGCTCAAGTACGGCTAAAACTCCCAGCTGTGCAAAATAATGAATAATGTACAGGCAGGGTACAAATCTAGGGACACAAGACAGAATAGGTTTAGGATTCAGTGTGTGTACATGGGTATTGAATACATGCTAGCCGCCAGGCAGACTTGCCTCGGATATTTGGTTCAATGCTCAGATATCCTTGTAAATATCCACCAAGCTCATGCAATATTACTTGGGCCTATTCTTAATTTGGAAAACTGTTTGTATATCAAAGCAAGTAGGGATGATTTTTATTAGCAGGTTTATTCCTTCTGCATTTTGACTTCAAGTGACATTTACTAACATTTTGTAACTTTTAACAGAACCATGCAGTTACATTGTTAGTCACTGCCAGGGCATTGGATAAGTCAAAAAAAATCTTCCAAAATATTTTTTGAAAATTCGAAATGAAAGATAATTGAGTTATCTGTACATTTCAAATATAAGAAGTCAAGGACTAAAATGTTTGGTGCACAAAGTGTTAAACTCAATTATACCCTATAAAATACTGACTGGCCGGTTTAATGACATCCTGACTTTTGTTGAACCTTATCTGAATTTAAATTCCACTGAAGAAGCTAGTTTGACCCCTTTTGCAGTAAGAGACAAAATAAAAGACAATCAGTTGAAATCATCTTCTTCCTAAAATGGACTATAAAGAAGTTTTTTAAACAGTGATGCTGACAAAGTGTTCTAATTTTTCTCTAAGTTTGTGCATGTTTGGAGGGGGAGTTTTGGGCACTCTTAATCTTCTTTTATAGAAAGCTATTCTAAGTAAAATTTTGTGGGTGCAACTAGGAAAGGGATGCCAGTAAATGTAGCCATACTGGAGGCTGTAATAAGACATGAGGCACACCTGCACTCTGATACACTCAGCTGAAATTATGTGGAACAACGGAAAAGCTATTTTATGAGAGAAATTGCAACGTCGTGCAGCGTGAACGCTGAAACATTGATTGAGGGAGAATCAATACTGAGCGACTCTATGCACACAAGGACAAGATACCGAGCTGCATATGTCACAGCGCGAGCTCGATGGCTGAGGAGACAACGCACCTTGCTAAGGCTACACACCATGTACAGCGAACGCTGGAACGCCGAGGTGAAAGGCGCCGCTTGCGTCGCATCTTGAGAGAATTTCGGATGCAGTTAGGCCTACGGATGAGGTTCGGGGAACTGGTGGATGATTGTCACCGAACAAAACACATGCAGTCATGCAGAAGCTGTCACTCAGTGACGCATGGTAGCCTGGATGACCATCACTTCATCCCGCGCGCATGCTGAGATAAACGCCATTTTGCGTCTTTTGGATGAGATATTTGTAAGAAGATAAGTGATACTTACATGTCTGAGTTTTCTTGCTGACCGATTCGGTTAAAAACAGTGCAAAAATCCAAATAATACTGGCAGATTGAAATATAGCGTCATGGCCTAACGCCATGTTTCTAACACATTGATCCATTCAATCGTTTAGCCATGCAGCAGACGTCACGAGCGACGCCTGGTTGCAATTGGCGGGAAACTCGTCGGTGGCGCGTTCGCTGAGTAAGCGTGTAGTTAAACTCCTCGGCAATAGACGACGCCAGCTGTGCGCTTGAATCGCGCTTGCTTCAGAAACACGTGCACGGTTGCAGCGAAGTATCTTGGCCTACCCTATCGCGACAGACAGAGTAGAGTGGGAATCATTGCCCCGTCTGAATCTCTTGCATTGGCTCTTCATTGGAAACTCCAAGGTCCCGCCCGAGATTTCCAAAACCCACCCGGTGTGACTGCAATTCAAATATGAAATTTAAAAGTTAGGGCGTGGTTGTGCTAAAATCGCAACTCAGAGCATCTAGATTTCAAAAATTTCCGGGGGAGGCTCCCCCTACCCGCTGTCGGAGCGCAATTTCGGTGCTCTTTGTGCTACACTCAAACGTCTGGCCCTCCAAATTTCAGAGCCCGTTCCGGAGGCTACCACATACGGCGCTGCCCCGATTCTCTGTGTCAGGCAGTGGCGCACGTACTGCCACCTGCCATTAGGCTCATCAACTACCGTACTTGCTTCATATCGACGTGGGTAAGCAGGTAAGCCTACCTCTAGATTTCGCCAACTTACCCCAGCTAACGGACGACGACGACGGACACCGCGCGGCCAAGCCAAAAATCAGATCAGACCGAAACTTGGTGTCTCAGATCATCTGACCTCGGGGTACATACATGTATGTACAAAGTTTCAAGTCAATAGCCACGGCGGTTACGAAACGTGCGCTGCTAACGGACGTCGATGCGGACGACGACGAAGACGGACATCGCGCGGCCAAGCCAAAAGTCAGATCGGACAGAAACTTGGTGTCCGAGGTCATCTGACCAAGGGAAAGTTTCAAGTCAATAGTTTCAAAGTCAATAGTTGCAAAGTTTCAAGTCAATAGCCCAGTGGTTACGAAACGTGCCTGCTAACGGACGACGAACGATGGCACCGCGCGGTCACACCAAGAATCACGAGGACGACGGACACTGCACCATGATAAGAGCTCACCAGGTGAGGCAATTGCCTAAAATATCTAAAGCACTCATTCCTTCTGCGCTCTATCACCTCTCGGAATATAGGCCTGCTAGCAGCAGACTAAGCCCGTTTTCTCAACTGGCGATTTCTGGAAGTTGACCATGTTGACAGGATATCATGTGGGCTGTAAAAATGAGTAGGCCTACGGCCGTCTGCATGAGTGCCCGAGGGTAGTCGCCTACATGTTGCTTACGTATCTGAATGTGTCTGGACAATTCAGCAGGGACCAGATGAATCGGTCAAGTCAATATCATCAATACCGCAGAAAAATCGGCTTAAAGCGGCCTACCCACGTGAAATATTATTGCACAATATGAGGATCAAAATGGGCAATATTACTATTAGGCCTATTGCCAATCTTTCTCCCATCCATTATGCCAGAAGCACATGACACCCAATTTGGCCCCCATATTGTGCAATATCCAAGATACAGAAAAGCACAAAATTGACACACAAAATGATAATAAGCAAGAAGTCAATCTCCAGAATTCACGAATTTTCGACCCCAACCGGGGTCTTTTTCAAGTGGAACTTTACAATCTGAACTCTAGAAAAGACCAGAGTTTCAGATTGTAAAGTTCCACTTGAAAAAGACCCCGGTTGGGGTCGAAAATTCGTGAATTCTGGAGATTGACTTCTTGCTTATTATCATATTGTGCAATAATATTGTACAGTATTGTGCATATTGTGCAATAATATTGTACCGTGGAAAAACCGCTCGATTGGAAGTGACGTTTGGTTCACGGATTACTAGTAGTTTATATTGTAAATCTTTTGTTCAGTCGCCGGTTAATCCGTCATCGATCAATGACCTTTTTGAGCACTAATCGAGAATTCTAAACTCGTTCCAAAAAATCTTACCTCGGTGTTGACGTGTGAAGAGCTTGACTGAGTGTCACGATCTCCTGCGCTTTCCCGCCGTGGTTTGTCATAATACAGCGAGCTTACCATTGTGCTGGCACTTCAATTCTTCAATTGTGGTGGTAGAGAGGTGCGGCCCAGACTAGCGCCATGCGGTAGGGCCTAACGTTACAGTCATCTTGTATCGTCGAGGTCGTGTCTGAGACGATGGCCAGCCCATTGTTATGCAAATTAGAGCGTGCCGCGTGATGGCCTGCATGCACGATTAATTCTCGGGTTCACTGGTCTGGGGAAGTGCGAGGAAAAGCCAACACGCACGTCCACGCCTAGGCCCAAACCTGAGTGAGACAGGCGGAATGCAGTCTAGAGATCGAGAAGTGCCATTCTTTGGCAATGCGGACTTGTATAACCTGAGAAATCAATGAAGTAAAGAAAGTTCTCCCAGTTACCTCTCAGTCTGTGAGTTGAACTTAGTCCTTTCAACAATGCCACGCCTGGCCTGACGAAGGCGCAAGAGAACGCAACCGATACGCACCATGCGCTGTCAATGCCCGAGCGCCATCTATGAACACGCTTAGAAACTAAAAGATCTGTGTTCGTTGCCATCCTTCTGCTCTGTCGTCTTCACCCAGCATAAACGTGGCCGTCAGCAGGGAATAGGTTGAAATAAATTATAGATATATATGCAGTTTGATTTATTGTTTACATATTGTTTATTCGTACACAACATCTTACAATGGTAACTGTAACACAAATAACAATTATTGTCGTTCGACACCAGGCGGTCGTCTCGATCATGATGGCGTACCACAGGTGACAGTGACATCCATGTCAGGGCCATTTTTTCATACTTACATTCAAAAAAGTTGTGCAATCCGGGTTTGTCACTCAAACTGTAAATTCCTTTTTTCGGACCACATTCATTTGAACAATTAACCATTGAGCACAATAATGATAATAGTGTATAAGTGTACATGTATATACATTTATCATACATATCTTACATAATTCATCACTTATTTTTGACAATCATAACAATAGTTCCATAAATGAAATCGTCCGCGGACCATGTGCTCACCTGGTTGAAGTAACAGAAGAACGAACAACAGTCAAGTTGGCATGTTTCAGGAAAACATAGCGCGATCTAGACACATAATCATACCAAGTTAGAACACTCTTGGTCAAATAGCCACGGAACGTCCCACCAAATGGCAAATTTTTGAACTTTGACCTCTGTGACCTTGAAAAGTTTGTCAAATCAAAAAACCCGTAAGACATGTCGTGTATCCCTTAGTAGGTGTACCTATGGATGAAAATTTGGAGATGATCCAGCCAGTAGTTCAGGAATTATTGCAGTGTTTTTCGTTTGGCCACCTAGGCCCATATTTTCAAAGCTGTTTTGACGCTAAAATGCATTTTAGTCCAGCAATTGCATACCTATAAGCATGCAAGTTCTGGAATAAAATGCATTTTAGCGTTAAAACAGCTTTGAAAATATGGGCCCTAGTCACGCTAAGCCAAGAATCCACTCGGATCGAAACTTGGTATCATACACTCTTAGAAATAAGGGTTCTTCAAGGGTTTTTCACGAGCACATATATGCAACCCTTAAAGGTTTCTTGAAAAACCCTAAACGGTTCTTTAAAAAACTCGTAAGGGTTCTTCATTACCCTGAAAAACCCTAGGGTTTTCCAGAAAACTTCTTAGGGTTTTACGGGATAATGAAGAACCCTTAAGATTTTTTTAAAGAACTTTTTAGGGTTTTTCAAGAAACCTCTAAGGGTTGCATATATGTGCTCGTGAAAAACCCTTGAAGAACCCTTATTTCTAAGAGTGTAGGGCATCTCACCAAGGGGTATACACATGTACAAATTTTCAGGTCAATGGCCCCAGCAGCACGAAACATGCCTGCTAAAGGACGACAATAGCTCACCCTGGTGAGGTAAAAGATACATCCACCACACATGAACATTTACAAAATTTTGTAAAAAATTCGTCCCCGGGTGGGCTCGAACCACCAACCTTTCGGTTAACAGCCGAACGCGCTAACCGATTGCGCCACGGAGACCAGCTGGCAACCCGCTGTCACCGCGAAGGCTGGTTCCCGTCTGTATAGGTGTTAGCTGTCGACCACATACTGACATTGACAAGAAAATCCAATGGAATGAACCCATTCAGGAATTCATTGTAAAGACCCCTGCAGTTTTTCTCTCTCCTGCTCTGTTTGTTAATGTACACATATTTTATTAGTATAAATGCCTGCCTACTCTCGTCGAAATCTCCAGCCCCCCAATCCCCCCTGTCAAATTTCGAGTCTTACCTACCCGTCCGTACCTCTTCTGTCATAGTAGGCCCCCTACAACCATCTGGGACACAGGGGCATAGCTAGCTTTTATGGCCGGGGGCGGGGCAAAGTTGATTGAGTCTGTGGGCCGGCGAAGCCAGACCTTGCAAACACCGAAGGGTCTGGGGGTCCTTCCCCTGCCGGGGCATTTGCCCCTGCCGCCTCCCATCTAGCTACGCCCCTGGGAATAACCTAAGAATGGATAACAGCGCGGTTATTTGTCGTTATTCGTTTTTGCACCTCGGGCCTCGAAGACCGCGGCAAAGACGGGTGAAGATGTTCACTGCGGCCGATGCGGAAACAAAACACCATGTTTACAATCCCATGCTGCTTCGGACGTCCTTTCAAAAGCGCAAATAAAGTTCATTTTACGCCAAAATGCAAACTTGTCATCAATTTTGGGCTATTTACTCACTCAGCCAGTATAATTATCTAAGGAACTGTGCTATTGGTAATGTCCCTAGTGTTAGATTCTTCAAGAAAAAGTTGATCAAAGTTCAGGTGTCGAGCCCCGCTTCGGGACGCTGTGTCCGAAGCTGAGTGTGAATAAGCGGTGGGTTGTAATCGCAATGAAGACGTTACGAAGAAGGGCGTCGTATTCATGATAGTCGTTGTTGTGATTATGATTCACTGCTAAAAGACGTACATGTAAGCCGGTGCTGCAGTCAATCGTTGGGATGATCTCGAGGCCGAGCGAAGAGAGACGTTGGGTGGCGGCGCTGCAGTTGGATGATCTGGAGTCGTAGGTGATTTCTTCCCGTGATTACGTCACTTACCACAAACGTGTATTTATAATTCCATATAATATAGGCCTAGGCCTAGGCCAACAACATCGAATGAAAATCATTTACCAGTACATGTACATGTATGCCAATATAGTAACAACCATTGTAACAAATTATGTTATTGCACATTCTACATTTATGAATGAAATCTGCAGTAAAAATTAAATGTACGTCCATTCATTCCACTATAGGCCTACCTCAGAGCCCACTGGCAAAACCATGACGGCGTCCACAAAATGTAACACACAAAAACATGATGATTCATCTCAATGCTAGAACTGATTCGTAATTCTGCGATACGACGGCTGTCATGTTCAGTTGATAAATACATGGGCTTGCCAGTGACTGGCAGTCATGTTTGACCAGTTGATAAATACATGTAGGGCCTACATGGGGTTTGCCAATGAGTGGCAGTCATGTTGGATGAGTTGATGAATACATGGGTTTGCCAATGAGTGGCAGTCATGTTGGATCAGTTGATGAATACATGGGTTTGCCAATGAGTGGCAGTCATGTTGGATCAGTTGATGAATACATGGGTTTGCCAGTGAGTAGCAGTCATGTCGGATCAGTTGATAAATAGGCCCACATGCGTTGCCAGTGAGTAGCAGTCATGTCTGATCAGTTAATGATTCCGAGATTTACCACATTACCAGATTTCTGCCTTCACGAATACCCTGTTTCCGATTGATGAATGACACTACACTTCAGCCCAATAATAGGCCTACTGAAACACTAAATCCTCCTGTGCCCCGCGTCCCCCTGAGTGACGACAATTAATTGACTTGCATGATTGTCTATCCCAGGGTAAACCAATGTCGACGCTGAAAGGAAAAGTCACGAATTCAGTTGGACATCATATACATGTAGTATTTTAATACTAAATACTAAATACAAAATATTAAAATATTTTGTGATGTAAAAGACTTCCATATTAAAAGGTCAGTCCAATGAGCATTCGATTAGAAAATTCTTGTTTTACCTGATATCGTTTAACTGGCTCCTCGTTGATTATATTTTTATGTTCAGCCTGGGGGGAAATACACAACGCAAATCTCTGGAAAAAAAACAAAGTAACCAACCGGTGAGGTAAAGAGTCAAGTAGCCTACAGTAGGCCTGCCCTATGTCCTCATATTGCGCTTTTAGGACCCACAGGACGTCAAAACTGCATTTGAAGGAGCCTTCCTTGAAAATTTCACCAAGCTCATTTTCTGAGTTGTAAATAAAAAAGCTATCGTTCCGACAGTTAAATCCAATTCCACCATTTACCAGAAGCCGCTTTGACTCTTGACTCCTTCGGAATACGGAGAACAAGCCACGAACGGTACACGTTTGATGTACCACCGATGATTCTGCCTATGGCACCGAACTGATAGCCTAACACTTGTAGCTAGAAGTTGCAGATGTCAGTGACAGGCCGGCCACTTGTCTCTAAGTGCCCTTTGTAGGGGAAACATCGCACTGTAGCGTGTTCACTTAAAATCTATCACATTCCATGATGCAAGCCGCTGAACATCACCCGCTCAAAGATGTGCAGCTTTCAACCACACAGAAGGTGGAATGGAATGATCCATTTAGTTCCATTTCACGTTAAGCATACCAAATTTACTTCGTACATTGCACTAGATTTGCGAGGGTGTTTAGCAACATTCCTACTATGGGTCTGTTGCTAATAATTCCGATAGGCAAGGTTATTGCCAATGTAATGCTACCAGTATTTCATTCTTTGGTACTTAACTAATGAGTCAACATTTGACGATTTGAGACTCAAAATATTTTGAATGCATTTCAATCCTTGGTACTTGCTTTCACCAGCGGCACCTGATTGTCGTGTGAAGACGTGTCTTTGACAATTAAGAGAAAAAAGCAATGAATGTAGCTGAATGTCGCCGAGAGAAGACGAGCTCTTAGTGGGATTGATGAAGTTTCTATAGTAAAAAGACATAAGGATACATTTTTACGAATGAAATGCTGAAGTTCAAGTATTCCTTCAATCGCTTGATTTTCAATCAAAGGTGATCTTCCATAAACATTAAGGAAAGTTAGTGCCATGTCTGTGTTGGCCGGTTAACCCGCCACAACTAAGTCCATGTAACTCCCCACTGTCGGTAAAAGGTCCCCTTTTTCATAGGATAATCTCTGTGTCAGAATAAAGTTAGAGGCAAAAGTTGGTTCAGCCCAAAGACCTCATGTAGCACCAATCTTTCAAACATCGCATTGTAATACGACCTATGACGAAAACTTCGGTGGAAGTGGTGACAACACGACATTGTACAAGTACTTACTCTTGACAGCGATCCTTTCGTTACCACCATCTTGTAGATGGCCATCAGAGGTATACATATCATGGAGGAGAGAGACAGCATCCAGCCCACCACGTTGGCCCACTCTGGATAGGTATAAACACGGGTGGTCAGCTCATAGGTAAGGCCTTCAAAGGACGCCACGCTTGATATCACAATGGTCTGAAAATGGAGTAAGGACTTTTAAGGAAGTTTGAGCTATAGGTAGCAGCGATCGCAACGATGCCGAATTCGATGGTGTGTAAAAGTAAATTCTCGTCACGACCTCCTGCTCATGGGGCGGAATCATTTCACACGCCAAAAAGGATCATTAGGAAAATGTACAGATGATTTTAATACTTGTTCTTACCAATATGAAGAGTGGGCTTCCCACCTTCCAACAAAGTCGCCAATAAATGCCTGGTTTGAAGCCCAACATCGTCTTTACATCTTCACAGAATTGGTTCAGACCTGCAAAAATACGATTACAATTATGAAATGCAGTATTTGGTCCCTTTTCTGCTGACCAAAATTATTGTTTGACTGTGTGGACAAGTGTGAAAGACTCGTCGTTATAGCTCTTGCCAACGTGAGATCACTGGTTGGGGAGGCTATACAGCTCAGCCTGTGTAACGCATGCCTTCGATCGAGAGAATGGAGAGGTTTCTAACTGCTCAGAGTTCGTCCACTACACGAGGTGACGTCTACTTCGAGATACACGATGTTTCTAACATTATCTTACCGTAGAACCAAGAGATGGCGACCGATTGTATGAAGACAGTGAACAAGATAGACGTTCCCGCACTAAATGAGTCCATCAGGGTAAATACGTACATTCCACCCTGTAAACAGGAAACAAATGTCGTAAATGTAAGTTTGGCAATAAAATACTGTCCATGAAGTGTAGAAGAAACACTTAATAGAAAGCGTCAGCAGACCATATCTTCCTTAATGTTTTCTCAAAATCGGCAAACCCGAAGTTACGAAAGCGGGTGCCCAGGGACAGGCCGAGGAGACAATTTACTTCAAGAGTCAGCTGCATTGGGAAACGGCAACATGTCTGTCGAGCCATCAACCTTGTTTGGGCCTTGCCTGTCGTTTCTAAGTCCTTGTTGTAAGGAGAAAAAATATTGTCCGACGCCGGTCTCTAACATAACACCCCTTGGTAAAAACTCAACACTTCAGGCGAATTACATCAAGGTTACGAATTTCTCGACTACACCAAATGGTATTTCTATACTCACGTATGTTACATTCTTGATTGATAAGACAAATGGTATTTCTATACTTACGTATGTTACATTCTTGATTGATAAGACAAATGGTATTTCTATACTCACGTATATATTACATTCATGATTGATAAGACAAATGGTATTTCTATACTCACGTATGTTACATTCATGATTGATAAGACAAATGCAAACATCACAACGCCTCCAACGAAAATCTCCCGGCTATATTTATGTTTCTGGAAAATCCATTTGAATTCGTCTTTTAGGCCTGTTAAGATAGATTCCAGACCTCCCATCTGTAAGGGTAAACGAAGAGGTATTAGGAGTTTCAGACAGACGGCACTGTCAGAGTGTGCTTTCAGCTGAAAGAAAGAATATTTACTTCGTTCCAGCCACACTTGACAACAAGGTTTCGCTTCTTTAATTTGACCTTTCCAACAAAGATGTTGCCTACTAGCTCTCCCACACGACGTCGTGGCCATTCATTGTCCAAACATGATATAACACTACCAAACGCATTCTCTCATATAATAACCGAAGTCGTCCTCCAGAAATTTAGCAATTACTTCTGGTAACTCGACTTGAAAGTGCCAGCCTGAAGAAGACCCCGGTTGGGGTCGAAAATTTGCTAAAAATTTCTGGAGGACGACTTCGGTTATTGCATCATTTTGTATGTCGCCTTTTGTGCTCTATCTTTGGAAACGCATCCTCTCAGACATATTTTGCCTACCCATGGCCCACTTGACCAGCTTAGCGTGCCAGCGGTCATTGAATGGTTTCTGCCATCATACGGTGAGAGCTGTTTAGACCGCAATCTTTGTTGGAAAGGTCTATAACAACTGATATCTCAAAATTCAAGAGCTGACTTACTGCGCTGTCCAATCCGAGTGTAATGAGCATGAGGAAGAATAAAATGGACCAGAATGATGAGCCAGGGAGGGTAGCGATAGCCTCAGGGTAGACGATAAACACGAGGCCAGGACCTGAAGGAGAGAAATACGTAATGGTTGATGAGTCGAAGGTGTTAGACTGGTCAAAGGGTCAGAGGCAAAGTGGTAGACTGGTCCCTGTCTTCGAGCCGCTCGAGTGCAATCTGCGTTCACAATACACCGAGCTACGCCTGCTTTGCGAAAACCCCTTAAATATTGGCAGTTTGCCTCTTACCTTCTTTGGCCACACTTTGGATGGGAACTGATTGTTTCTGTGACATGTAGCCGAGGTAACTGAAGATGACGAACCCAGAAAATATACTGGTCACACTGTTGACGCATGCGGTTAGTAAACAGTCCCTGCAATGACACAAAAACAATTCGGTTAGGCCTACTTGCTTGATCGAGTCGTCACGACTGACGAATTTTGCCAAATTTCACCAACAATTTCTTTCAGCCATCCGTGGGAAACGCCATTTGAAAATCCATTGCAAGCATCATGGACATCAACAAAATTTCGCATTATGAAGCATTACGTCCATACTGCAATGCAGCGTAGAATTAGGTTCGCTTTTCACGGTAATAAAAGTGTTAAGGATTAAAGCTTCTTCCGTGAGAAATCGTGAGGCATCATCCCTAACTGTATACATCCAGCAATTAGAAGTGATACTATTCATTGAGTTTTCTCTGTCGCTATTCTTTTTCCATGAAGGAAGCCAAAGAAAGAATGTCCATCCGTTAGGTTTCTCTAGAAAGAGGAAACATGGGCAACCATACAAACTGTTACGCTTTGCTGATATTTCCAGCGAATATTTAGAAATTGGTACAAAAGACCATGTTGCGCCAGGCTGGTGGGAGACGTTGACATTTTGGTACCAATGCAGACTGTCAGATTTTGAAGAAAAAAGATTATCGTAGTGGATGTGAGCATGGAAGGGGAGTGGTTTTACAAATGATTTCGGGCATACTACGGAGTTACAAAACTAGAGGCCTCAGGTGCTGCAACTCAGCTCCGGCCCGAGGGTCGGTCAGCAGCGCTGACACAGCGCCATGTTGGCCTACATATGGGTCTCAAGATAGAGAGCTGTTTGGCGTCTTCTTTGCCGTCTACTTCACCACTTTTCTCCTCATTCATTCTCATTTGCGTCTACTTCACCACTTTTTTCCTCATTCATTCTCATTTGCGTCTACTTCACCACTTTTCTCCTCATTTACTCTCATTTGCAGAGTCAGGCTTCGCCTTGCTCTTCACTTTCAGTAATTACTACCATACAGGCGATTGATGTCCAAACAAACCATCGGGAAGAACCAATGAAAGCAAAAGAAATTGTGAAGCTTCTGTCCTGCTTTCAGAAGACGGACCCCTCAAAAGAATCGGCAGTTTTTGCAGGCCTGCACAGAGAGGTACAGGACAATCTGCACCGCCGTGGCTTCGTCTGGGATGGCAGAAAAATTGACAGGTGTATGAATCAAAGCTCGTTTGGTTTAGACATTATCGGTTCCAAATACTTCTTGTGGTTATTTTGGCACAAAGGCTTCGCAAGGATCTTGGGCTAAAAGGGACCAGGTGGAAAAACGTTACACCTGTACTGGCTTACCTACGCCCGCCTTTTTTGTAATATAAGCAGGAGGTCCAGACTTTGTTTGCAGCGTAAATACAGCTATTGTTGTCAACATCATTGTTCACAATAATTGCCAATCAGTATTCTGCTAGAGGTAGGATTACACAACCTAGCAATGGAATTAGACTAATGGTTGCGGTATATTATAAATGCACACTCTTCATCCAACGTCGTCTCATCTGAAGCACGTACATGTATGTGGGCCAACTTCCAAAAAACCTAATCCCTTCAGGAGAAAGGTTCCTGAGGGACCTGATTTACAAAGCCGTCGCCTCCATTCACAGAATGCCGTCATTCGAATGGCATCGTAATTCTTCACCCACCAACATACATTTAATTACAAAGCAACACAGCTACCGTAGTACGAGACAGGATTGCAGTGTAGCCGCTGCAGACTTGACAACGCCGGCCACTAGCTAGGGAAACACCGACCCGACTGTGCTGCAAAAAACTGTTTCGGCTTCAGTCGAAGGAGCGACCATGTTGGCTTTAGATATCCTCGGAGATACGGAGGAAATCAAAAAATGGAAGGTGAGTCTTTTGACAGCGATCAAAAAGAGGGATGTTTTGCTGGTCGATTCTCTGACAAACAATCCACCGGGTGATCTTAAACAGTTATTGAATCAGCCGATGACACATGTCGAGTTGACAAAGGATGGTCCTGTCAGATGCGGGGACAGATTCTCTCTACCGTTAGTTCTTGCTGCCATTCACGGTTCGCAAGAAATATTTGACATTCTTTACACAAAAGGGGCTGATGTACTTGCTGTTGAGCCTGGGGGTGATAACGTGGTACATAGTTTGTGTTGGGCTGCAGCGTACAGGCCAGAAGTTGAAAATACTCTGTGTGATATATACAGAAGAATCGTTGAAATTGCTGATACCGAAGAGTCGAGGCTGAAACTGCTTCACGGCACGGACACTGCTGGTTTACGGCCACTGGAATTGGCAAGTAGACTTAGAAACTTTATTCTAATGGGCAAGATGTTCGACACTGTCGGGGTGTATAAACACTTGATATCCGAATCGACGGTCGGAATGAAAGTCATGTTTGATGTGTCGGATTACGAAACAACGGGACCAGATTGTCGACGTTTCTTGACTCCGTTGAGTTTCCTCCGAGATATTCGGGAGTCGGACTTGGAGAGGCCGGGAACACTCGAGACTTTCGAGCATATTTGCCTCAAGAAATGGATCAGTCGTAAATTTCTCAGGTACAGGCCTTTCCTATTCGTCGTATTTCTCGTCACTTTACAACTTACTCTGGGATTTACTGTGGTTGGCGAGATTTCCCGTGACAGCACTTGCAAAGGTAACGCAACACATGCTGACGTTGTCTTAGACGAAAAAGCGGTCACATTTTTTTCCGCCATGGCTTTGGACTTCACTTTTACAATCTCGATGATATTCGCATATCTTAGAGGAATGTGGAAAGTTCATGCCGAAAGACTTCCGAAAGAGAAACTGCTGCTGCCCAAAAACGTTCCGGATGAATGGTCACTAGTAAATAAGTATAAGATTTACATATTCTTCGCGTTGCGAATCGTCCTACAGGTCGCGTACATCATTATCCTCAGTGGCTGGCGAAATGAAGCAAGTTTCACCACCGCTATGCTGTTCCTACGAGTTTCCATGCAGATTCAACTGTTGTGGTGTATGCTGTTCTTCGTTGAACTACTGCCGGTGGTCGGCCATCTTGTCATCGGGGTGTCCCGCTGTCTTGATGTGTTCGGTTATTTCGTTATAATCCTAATGATGTTCTTCGTGGCGTCAGCCGAAGTGTTACGGTCAGTGGCATCATTCTATTGCATACAAGACCTGGGTTATTACCTCGATGGATATTACTCGACATTTATGATAATGCTGAATATGATAAACTTACGTGACATGACAAGTCATAATCCACCTTTTGCGGTGATTTTCATGCACGTGCACATCGTTGTCATTATCGTGATACTTCTACTCAATTTCCTCATCGCTCTTCTCTCCGGTGAAGTGGGAAAGATCGAGGACAGAAAACACGTGATACAGATGGTGACGAAATTAAATGTGTGTCTTGAGTTGGACGTGATATACACAGGTATAAGTGACCTGTTACCAGCCTGTTGTACCAAGTCACTGAAGGAGAAATTCACGATTGAAACCACGGAGTACTCGATTTGACATCACTGTGAAAAATTCTTAATCATAAGAACTTCTAGGCTCAAATAAAAGGGCAAAAATGTATATTGACTGCAATGCTACATTAAGAAAATGGCGCCCGCAATGGAGAGGGACAGCGACTGAAATGTCACCCCGAGAAAACATTGTTGATCGAGGCCGCCGAGGTCGAGAGGTGACATTTCGATCTGCCCCCCAACCTGGAAGGGTGCCATTTTCTATATGTGTCTCTGCGGCTGCTGGACAGGTGCGCGGTAGAGGCGGAATGCGTGAAGAAGACGAATCATGGTCCACCAAGATTTGAATTTTTTTTATTTCCTTGGTATTGTAAACTACTAGTATGTAAACGAGTTGAATAACGAAGGAATGAACGTTGTAATATTCTTCTAAACGTGACGTAATTCCCTTATTCCACTTAACGTTTTGATGTATTCCTGCTATACATGTACATGCCGATAGTAGGCCAATCGACACCAAAATAGGATTTAATCTGAGCTCTAGTGCCTAATATTCGACTTCAAATATTCGAAGCGGTCAAACGAAAAAAAAAACGTCCGCCATTTTGTTTTCCGTGAGCGGTGGACATTGCATCGTGAGCGAGCGGGAGACACGGGTGATATGAATAAAAGCTAGCAAACGCTTTTATAAGCCGTGGTTACACTACATAAAATCCCCGGGTTTTTTGCGGTCACACCTATGAATTGCCGGGCTTCAGGAAACCCGTGTCTGAAAAACGCGGGTTTTTGAGACACGGCAATCTCGCCGTGCTTTTCGAAATCCCCGTGTGTTCGTTAGTTCTTCTCGCACGGCGACAGATGGCGCAGCCATTAAGTGACGTCGTTTTCGCCCCTCCGACAATGTGTGCCAATTCAGAAATGACCGAAGAGTCAATGTTTGCAGCGCAACTGTCGCCGGGCTACTTAACTAGCCTACAGTGTAGTAGTGTGACCTCTCGCCGGGATTTTCGAATCGTACACACGGGTTTGACACGGGTCTGGAAAAACACGGGTATTTTTATGTAGTGTAACCACGGCTATACATGTAGGCCTACTTCAGATTTGTACAGCAGAGCATAGAACTTCACTAAATTTCTATTCTTAATCAGTGTTAGTGTAAAATGTTTATTGATTTCTTCTCTAAACTATTTAAATCGCTGGATCGTCCTTGTCAATAGCAAGCCACCATACCTGGAAACGGACACCTTGTTAATAAGAACCAACACAACGAAATTAATTGAAAACGGTATAAAGTAAATAAAAATGCTTTCAGTCCTTTCATAAAACACAAAGTTTTATGTTTGTTTTATTACGTTGGTAATTGCAAGTTGGGAAATGTTTGAGAACTCTGTTCCTATCATGAGTAGAGCCATTGGGTACAGGCCGGATCATATCCCACTTCACTGCACTTAAAAAATGTACGGTTGGGACGCTTTCACTCCATATGCGTTTGACAGTCGGTGATTTTGGCCAGCAAAAAACAAACATCCACTGAACGAGTAATTTACAACACAGAAGCCAATAGGATAGCATTGTTTGTTAAAGGAATGCTGTCACGTAATTCAACTTAAGAACTCCTTTCAGACAGGAAACATTTGAAGAAAGGAAATTTAATACGCGCCAACCGATGTCATCGCGCTTTAGTGCTTAGTTCCCACCGTCGTGCGGTCCGTTACGAACGTCACGATTGGCCATTCGTAGCTGATCGTGGAATATTAGGGAGGTTTCGCAAGCGCCCGGTTAGGCCCGACGACGACGTTTATCTATTGTGTGGGTATACCCAAACAATAGATAAACGTCGTCGTATGGCCTAACCGGGCGCTTGCGAAACCTCCCTATTTAGCCCAGGTCACACGGTGGCGACTTAAGCCTAGTTTATACTTCGACGCACGACCATCGCCGGCGACCGACGCGCGTTCTTGCGTTCGACGCCGACCCCGTCCTACGATTTGGTCGGCGTCCGATCGCGAGGCTGTAATTACTTGAGTCATTTCATAACGGGTCGCTAAAGTACGCTGGACTATGAATCAATTCTGCGAAGTCGGCGTCCAGATTTGATCGGGCGTCGGACGCCTATGGTATTGCGTCGAAGTATAAACTAGGCTTCAAGCGGGTGATCCACTGTCGCGATTTTACCTTGAGACGCGGTTGCGTTCCCTTGCGGTTACCATATAAGGACTTCCGATTGCCATATATAAGGCGATCGCAAGGGACCGCAACCCCGTCTCAAGCCCAAATCGCGACAGTGGATCACCCGCTTTAGGCGGGCGAATCCCCGCGAACTAGAATGAAATGGTCCATGGGCCATGTGCTCACCCCTTTGGACATAGTATAGTGTAATGACAGAGAGAGGTATGTACATGGTCCATGGACCATTTCATTCCAGTTCGCGGGGATTCGCCCGCCTAAAGCGGGTAATCCACTGTCGCGATTTTGGCTTGAGACGGGGTTGCGGTGCCTTGCGATAGCCTTATATGGCAATCGGAAGTCCTTACATGTATATGGTAACCGCAAGGGAACGCAACCGCGTCTCAAGCCAAAATCGCGACAGTGGATTACCCGCTTTAGTCGCCACAGTGTGCCACGGGCTTAAGACCACGATTTCAATCGTGGCGTGCCGAGATTCGTGATAGTGGGAACACAGCCTTAGGGATATCAATAACTGCCCAACTCTTCGAGTACCTAAAATACGCCCAACCCAACTCTGTCTACTCTGGATACGTTGAGACAACATCATGAGGGTAACCATAATATTTCAATAAAGAATGTATGTCGACAAACTCATTAACAGTTGTCATAATCTTTGATAAAATGGCCCCAACCAATATTCCGCTGGAGTGCACATCAAACAGACGTCGGATCAACCACTCAAAAAAATGAAATTAGAGGGGCAGTAATATGATAGTATGTAATAATGTTGTACTATAGGCAATTAATTTTAGCTTCGACCCATTCGATATGCAGTATGTCAATAAATAGTATGTCACATTTGTACGTGGTAGACATCGATACTCCCTTTGGGGAAGTCATGCACCTGGACCTAGCGTGGTCTACATTATTTGAACCATCGGCTGGTTTAAACGAGTTACACCCATGTTGACCGTTGCTACATAGCTTTCATTATTTCTCTGCCGGTGTCGACCCATTTTTAACAGTCATTTTATGACAGTGCAATGTTGGACGGTTCGACTTCAAGCTACAGTTTGATCTAAATTGTAGCGATACAGGGTACGGTGCTTATTACTTCGCCTGATAAAGCGCAAGCGTTATCATCTGATTCCACATGAATTTTTCCTCATGGCGCAGCAAGTGACAACGTTTTGTTGCAGCAGAATACACGCTTGATTGTCCGCCATGATGGTTTTTACAAGCAAAAGGTACCATCTGGACCAGACTCTAAAATTGAAAATTGCAGAGTCTGGTGGCACGAGACTAGACGGACAGGTTTGAAGTCAGGAGGACTGAAATACTTACGGAAACGCGGCCTAAAAACGAGTTTGGTTCCAAAAGAGCGACCATGTTGGCTGCAAACATTCTTGGAGAGACGGGCGAAATTAAAAAATGGAAGGTGAGTCTTTTAAGAGCGATCAAAAAGAGGGATGTTTTGCTGGTCGATTCTCTGACAGACAATCCACCGGGTGATCTTAAACAGTTATTGAATCAGCCGATGACACATGTCGAGTTGACAAAGGATGGTCCTGTCAGCTGCGGGGACAGATTCTCTCTACCGTTAGTTCTTGCTGCCATTCACGATTCGCAAGAAATGTTTGACATTCTTTACACAAAAGGAGCTGATGTGCTTGCTGTTGAGCCTGGGGGTGATAACGTGGTACATAGTTTGTGCTGGGCGGCAGCGTACTGGCCAGAAATTGAAAATACTCTACGTGGTATGTTCAGGAGAATTATTCAAATTGCTGATACCGACGAGCGGAAGAAGCAACTGCTTCACGGCACTGACCGTGCTGGTTTACGGCCACTGGAGTTGGCAAGTAGACTCGGGACTTTTATTCTAATGGGCGAGATGTTCGACACCGTCGGGGTGTATAAACACTTGATATCCGAATCGACGGTCGGAATGAAAGTCATGTTTGATTTGTCTGATTACGAAACAACGGGACCACTTTGTCGACGTTTCTTGACGCCTTTGAGCTTCCTCCGTGGAATTCGGGAGTCGGACTTGGAGAGACCGGGAACAGCCGACGTTTTTGAGCATATGTGCATCAAGAAATGGATCAGCCACAAATTCCGCAAGTGCAGGCCTTTCCTGTTGGTTTGCTTCCTTTTCAATGTGCAACTTATTTTTGGAATTATAATGGTTGGCAAATTTGGGCCTATCGGGACATGCAAGGGTAACGTAACTCATGATAACACTGTGCTTGAGAGGTACCACACCATATTTTTATCCAGTATGGCACTGTATTTATCTTTCACAGTACTCATTTCATTTGCGTCCCTTCGGGGCATGTGGAAAATTCGGTCATGGATACGTTCGAGAGGGACATTGCGGCCAAACAACCATTCAGATGACGGCCCATTGGTAAATCCGTTCGTATTTCCCATATTGTACGCGTTGCGAGTAATCCTCCAGTTGCTGTACTTCATAATCGCAATGTCACATGCGAGTTGGCAAAGTCAACCGAATTTGAGCACTGCCATGCTGTTTCTCCGTGTTTTAATGCAGATCCAACTGTTGTGGTGCCTACTGTTCTTTGTACAACTACTGCCGGGGATCGGCCATCTTGTCATCGGGGCGTACCGCTGTCTTCGTGTGTTCGGCTATTTCCTTGTAATCCTAATGATGTTCTTCGCGGCGTCAGCGGAAGGGTTACGGTCAGTGGCATCATTCTATTGCTTACACGACCTGGGTTATTACCTCGATGGATATTACTCGACATTTATGATAATGCTGAATATGATAAACTTACGTGACATGACAGGTCATTATCCACCTTTTGCGGTGATTTTCATGCACGTGCACATCGTTTTCATGATCGTGATACTTCTACTCAATTTCCTCATCGCTCTTCTCTCCGGTGAAGTGGGAAAGATCGAGGACAGAAAACACGTGATACAGATGGTGACGAAATTGAACGCTTGTCTTGAATTAGAGATGATGTACACAGGAATAAGTGACCTGTTACCAGCTTTCCTCACTAAGTCATGGAGTGAGAAATTTACGATTGAGACCACGGAATACTCCATTTTACGCTGTGAAAAATTTTGAATAAAAGGGTTCTCTCAGCTCAGACGCGAGGGCAAACAGAATGACTGTTATGGTAGGATTTTAAACAGACATCGATGTTTTGGTGTACCCAGAGTACGAGTTTCAGCTTGACTACAAAAGGATCAATCGCTTAACCATACCGCGATTTTCATTACATGTACATGCAGTGTTCTGCTCGAAAGTTCATGTAATGATCCCTACCAGGACGCACTGTTCAAAACTGTCCCACCACAAATGAAATTACGTAGGCACGGATCAAGAGGGGGGCGGAAGGGACGTACGTACGCTCCCCCCCCTATTTTTGGCAGACTAATGATTTTTTTAGCAAGAAAAATTCAATCACATAAAAAATTTGAGTATTTTGCTCTCAGATGCCAGGAAAATGCATCTAAAAGCACTTAAATTGTCAAATTTTCCTGGGGGAGGACCCCAAGACCCCCCCTTTCGACTTCCCGCTTTCATTGTCCGCCGCATCCGTCAAGCCATGCCCCCCCCTTTCTGTCGACCCTGGATCCGTGCCTGAGTGGTGGTAATAGTTTAAACACAGGAAGATATACGTGCATTTTGTGACGGGGGTTGTTTTTGTCTACTGTTGTCTTTGTGCTTTGTGTCAAGACAGAAATTCCACAAGTTGCAGTACAATTTCACTAAAGCTAGGAATCCACTGCTGATTTTCTGCTTTGCGACTTGCTTTGCAACTTGCTACCTGCGGTTGAATACGACCGCAAAGAACTAATACCGGTCGCCGACCTGAAATTGATCACATTTTCGCTATTGGTGGAAATCACCTCTTGCAAGTCCACTACGGCAATCGAATGCCCAGCTGCAAAGCAAGTCGCAAAACAAAATCAGGTTGAAAATCACAGGTGGATTCCCCGCTAAAACAGGAGCTGTCAGTAGGTTGACCAATAGGTCTGGAATAACCATGGACCAAGTCAATGTTTAGCGGACCCATTCATAGTTTGAGCACCAATCAGGAGAATTTTATATGGGTGTATCTTGGCGGAATTACGGTATATTGTCAGTATGATTCCTCCAAGGATGTATTGACCTGCTACAACTTTGCTGCCCTCTTTTGGCGATAAGCGTGGCTGACTGCTCCTACTGCTATTCTTTACAGTGTTTACAGAGTGAATTGTTTGTCAATGATTTCTGCTGTAAACAATCAAATCACCCTTGACGACAGAAAGGAAACTTTCAACTTGTTAATTAGAAGCCAACGGAACGAAATTAGTTTGTAAACGGAATAAAATAAATAAAAATCCTTTTACATGTAGTCCTTTAATTTAAAAAAAACTGTATTTCATCTGTTTTGTTACGGTGGTAATTTCAAGTTTGCAATGTTTAATAACGCGTCCTGTAAATTCATCAGGAGGATTGCGTCATCCCCACTTCACTGGACTTGAACAAAAATTCTATTGTTGGGGCGTTTTCACGCCGTACACGAAGACAACGCGTTTGACAAATGACAGAATGATATTGGCCAGCAAACAACCGCTGAACAGTAAAACAACCCAATATTTACACTGCAGAAGCCAATAAATTATACAACTGTTTGTTAAAGGAATGCTGTCACGTAACTCAACTTAACTCCAATCAGACAAAAGGAAACATTTTGAAAATGAAAATTACGCGCCAACGTACGTCATCGGACTTACTTGGCCAACTCTTTGAATACGTATAGTATACGTCAAACTCAACTTTGTCTCAAAACGTCAGATACATGTGCATTATCTACGGACGCCGTTGAATACAAAAACATCATGATGGTTACATAATATTTCAATAAAGATCGAAGTGGCATGTATACCGGACTTCGCCCTCCTAACGCCCGGCAGGATCTCTCCACAGTGTAGAACACAAGGCGCACGATAGGTTATACTAAAGGTGAAGTATAGGCCTATATGGAGGTTTATAGGAAGATACCCCTGCCGTGGTCCCCCAACCATCTGCACATGGACGATAACTCTACAGCGGACTTCAGGAGGGCCTGTATATCGATAACGTCATTACATGTTGTCGTGATCTTTGCCGATAACGGTCCAAACCAATAACGGTATTCTGCTGGAGTGCACATCCAACAGACGTCAGATCACCCACTCGCAACAATGAAATTAAAGGAGCACAACGGCATATACATGTACGTAATAATGTTGTAAGATACGCAGCTTCGTCCCATTCACTGTGCTATAAAATATGATAATATATTCCGTGTAAATGCGCAAAAGATCAGTTCAGAACCGCCTGGACCTTTAAGAAAGAACAATATTTGGCGTGTTCATCGTCGGTTTGTGCAATAATGAATTTAAAACTCCCATGTTTGCCTTGGCTACTTCATGACATTAGTCATGTTAGTTTCATTATCTCGACGCCGGTTTCGATCCATTACATAGCAGTCATTTTATGACAATCAAGTGGCTACGTAGATTCCACAGGTGATGTTGTACAGTTGGAAGTCGGGCAGATTCGAAGTTACAGTCTGTTGGTAATTGTAGTAGGAGAAGGAGTACAATCAACAGATCGCCATCAGGTGACACATACTGGCATCGTAAATCTCCAACAAGTATCATACACCTCATTACAGCAAAACGACAACAAGGTGTTGTAGAACTTGACAACAGATTTACATCGTAACCTGACAATCATCAACAAATATTTAAGGAAACGTCCACCTGCTGCCGTTGTCTAGAAACGAGTTCAGTTCCAAAAGAGCGACGATGTTGGCTGCAGATATTCTTGGAGAGACGGGCGAAATTAAAAAATGGAAGGTGAGTCTTTTGAGAGCGATCAAAAAGAGGGATGTTTTGCTGGTCGATTCTCTGACAGACAATCCACCGGGTGATCTTCAACAGTTATTGAATCAGCCGATGACACATGTCGAGTTGACAAAGGATGGTCCTGTCAGCTGCGAGGACAGATTCTCTCTGCCGTTAGTTCTTGCTGCCATTCACGGTTCGCAAGAAACATTTGAAACCCTCTGCACAAAAGGCGCTGACGTACTTGCTGTTGAGCCTGGGGGTGATAACGTGGTACATAGTTTGTGCTGGGCGGCAGCGTACAGGCCGGAAGTTGAAAAAACTCTATGTGGTATGTACAGGAGAATCATTGACATCGTTGACACCGAAGAGTCGACGCTTAACCTGCTTCACGGCACTGACCGTGCTGGTTTACGGCCGCTCGAGTTGGCAAGTAAACTCGGGACTTTTATTCTAATGGGTAAGATGTTCGACACTGTCGGGGTGTATAAACACTTGATATCCGAATCGACGGTTGGAAGGAATGTCATATATGATGTGTCTGATTATGAAACAACTGGACCAGTTTGTCGACGTTTTTTGACACCGCTGAGTTTCCTCCGTGGAATTCGGGAGTCGGACTTGGAGAGGCCGGAAGCAGTCGAAGTTCTCCGTCATATTTGCCTCGAGAATTGGATCACCCGTAAATTCCACAAGAACATGCCTTTTCTGTTCGTCTGGTTTCTTATCAACGTGCAACTTATTTGTGGAATTACAGCGGTTGGCAATGACTTTGGGGCTAACGGAACATGCAGTGGTAACGTAACTCATGATACTACTACATTTGAGAAGTACCACGCCATATTTTTATCCAGTATGGCATTGGACTTATCTTTCACAGCGTTCATTTCATTTGCGTCCCTTAGGGGCATATGGAAAATTCGGTCATGGATAGGTTCGAGAGGGACATTACGGCCCAGAAACCTTCCGGATGACGGCCCGATGTTAAATCCGTACGTATTTGCCACATTGTACGCGTTACGCGTAATCCCTCAGTTGGTGTACTTCGTAATCGCAATGTCACATGCCAGTTGGCAAAGTCAACCGAATTTGAGCACTGCCATGCTGTTTCTCCGAATTTTTATCCAGATGCAACTGCTGTGGTGTCTGCTCTACTTCGTTCAACTTCTGCCGGCGATCGGCCATCTTGTCATCGGGGCGTACCGCTGTCTTCGTGTGTTCAGCTATTTCCTTGTAATCCTAATGATGTTCTTCGTGGGGTCAGCGGAAGTGTTACGGTCAGTGGCATCATTCTATTGCTTACACGACCTGGGTTACTACCTAGATGGATATTACTCGACATTTATGATAATGCTGAATATGATAAACTTACGTGACATGACAAGTCATTATCCACCTTTTGCGGTGATTTTCATGCACGTGCACATCGTTGTCATTATCGTGATACTTCTACTCAATTTCCTCATCGCTCTTCTCTCCGGTGAAGTGGGAAAGATCGAGGACAGAAAACACGTGATACATATGGTGACGAAATTGAGCGTTTCTTGCGAAGTGGATATGATATACGCAGGAATAAGTGACCTGTTACCAGCTTGCTGTACTAAGTCACTGAGGGAGAAATTCACCATTGAGATCACGGAATACTCGATTTGACACTATGAAAATTCTGAATGAATGTCCTAGCATTGTCAACAAGTCTTCTACTAGGAAGGCAAATAGAATGACTGGTACATGTATGCTAGATCACACACAGACATACAAGTTTTAGTGCACCCAGGGTCAAAAACCTGCCAGAAAAATTTCAGAATGTTCCTGTGGCAGATAATGCGAGTAAATACAGACCTGCACAAAATTTCATGCCTCGTCCAGGAGTTCCACCTTCCCAAAAAGGTGCACCTCCCCAGGCTCAGTCGAGCCTACGCTCTTGTCGTAGCTGCATAGTTTGTGTGGATCAAAACATGTCCGAAGTAAGGCCACGCCGACACACTTGCTAATAAGTGTTTGTCATAAGGAAATTTTATCTACATAAATGTGCAAACCTGCGCTAATGAGACATGAACAATGAATAATATATCAGTCAACATGTTTGATGATGGATGAAGAAGCAAGACTGAAGGAGCCTTCGTATTCGCGAACTAAACACAGCAGGTAGATCAGCTCGAGACCGGACTGGTACGAGGAGCTAGAAATAACTGAATCGTGAGGGATATGGTCATCGCTGATCCAAACCGGTGTGAAAGGAATCCAAGCCCCCCTGAAATCAAAATCCGGTCTTATTGTTCAGCGAGGGATTAGAATATATGGCTAGAGAGACCGCACCGTTCGAATATAACCTTACAATAGCGGGCTATTGTTTGGCGGATCAGCATTCCTATAGGACGCTGATTCCTGTCACGCCTGGAACGGAGCAAAATTCAGAACGGATCATGCAACACACCTATATGAATCACAAATGATGTCACCAACTTATGCTCTACAATTTTTGTGCTCTGATTCGAGGAACGAGTAGCAAGGATATTTTCCACAGATCCCATTAGGTGACATACTCTTCACCCAGCAACACACGTCAATTTTTGCAAAGAAGCGACAACATGGTATTGTAGAACTTGACAATCAGAGAATAGCGTTACTGTTTTAGGGAAAAGGCGGCCTGTTTCACAGCCTAAAAACGATTTCGGTTTCAATCAAAGGAGCGGCCATGTTGGCTGCAGACATTCTTGGAGAGACGGAAGAAATCAAAAAATGGAAGGTGAGTCTTTTAAGAGCGATCAAAAAGAGGGATGTTTTGCTGGTCGATTCTCTGACAGACAATCCACCCGGTGATCTTAAACAGTTATTGAATCAGCCGATGACACATGTCGAGTTGACAAAGGATGGTCCTGTCAGCTGCGGGGACAGATTCTCTCTACCGTCAGTTGTTGCTGCTATTCACGGTTCGCAAGAAATATTTGACATCCTCCACACAAAAGGCGCGGATGTACTTACTGTTGAGCCTGGGGGTGATGACATAGTGCATAGTTTGTGCTGGGCGGCAGCGCACAGGCCAGAAATTGAAAACACTCTATGTGGTATATACAGGAGAATCATAGAAATTGCTGATACCAAAGAGTTGAAGCTGCAACTGCTTCACGCCACTGACCGTGCTGGTTTACGACCGCTGGAGTTGGCAAGTAGACTCGGGACTTTTATTCTAATGGGCGAGATGTTCGACACTGTCGGGGTATATAAACACTTGATATCCGAATCGACGGTTGGAAGGAAAGTCATATATGATGTGTCTGATTACGAAACAACGGGACCACTTTTTCGACGTTTCTTGACACCGTTGAGTTTCCTCCGTGGAATTCGGGAGTCGGACTTGGAGAGGCCGGGAACGGTCGAAGCTTTCCACCACACTTGTCTGGAGAAATGGAGCAGCCGTAAATTCCACAAGTACTCGCCCTTCCTAATCGTCTGTTTGCTTGTCAATGCCCAACTTATTTTTGGATTCACTGTGGTTGGCGAATTTTTTAACGGTACATGCAAGGGTAACGTAACTGATGATCAGATCAAAGCTCAGAAAAATCTCGCTGTGTTTTTTTCCACAATCACGTTGGATTTATTTTTGGGAATCCTTATGACATTGGCGAATCTTAGAGGAAGATGGAAAATTCGGTCAAGGAGAGGCCTAAGAGACATACTGCGGCCGAAGAAACGTCCAGGTGACGGCCCACTGGTAAATAAATATGTCTTCAGCATATTTTATTTCTTCCGGATCGCTCTAGAAGTCTTGTACATCATATTGGCAATCGCACATGGGAAGTGGCAAAATCATCCACGTTTCAATACAGCTATGCTGTTTCTCGATATTGTAATGCAGATCCAAATGTGGTGGTGTCTGCTCTTCTTTGTTCAGTTACTGCCGGGAATCGGCCATCTTGTCATCGGGGCGTATCGCTGTCTTCGTGTGTTCGGCTATTTCCTTGTAATCCTAATGATGTTCTTCGTGACGTCAGCGGAAGTGTTACGGTCAGTGGCATCATTCTATTGCTTACAAGACCTGGGTTATTACCTCGATGGATATTACTCGACATTTATGATAATGCTGAATATGATAAACTTACGTGACATGACAGGTCATTATCCACCTTTTGCGGTGATTTTCATGCACGTGCAAATCGTTTTCATTATCATGATACTTCTACTCAATTTCCTCATCGCTCTTCTCTCCGGTGAAGTGGGAAAGATCGAGGACAGAAAACACGTGATACAGATGGTGACGAAATTGAACGTTTGTCTAGAAATGGACATGATATATACAGGAATAATTGACCTGTTACCAGCATGCTTCACCAAGTCACTGAGGGAGAAATACACGATTGAGATGACGGAGTACTCGATTTGACCACTGTGAATAATTCTGAAGGAATTTACTGACCCTGTCAACAAACGTGCGTTCAGCTGAAAACAGCACATTAGGGAGGTTTCGAAATCAAACGATAAACGTTAACGTTAACGACAACTTTATTTTTGTACCGAAAATGCAATACAAAATCCGGTTAATGTGTCGTATGAAAAATAACGTTGTCGTAAAAGTTTGGTTTATCGTTTGATTTCGAAACCTCCCCAGTGTATCATAGCTACGACAGAGGGCAGCTAACCGACATCAGGACGCCTTTTGTGAGAAACACATCAAGGTCGGGATGATATTTTCATTTAGTTTTAACCACCTGTGACACCTATTGAGGCAGTGGGTTATGGTCCCAGTTAGACGCTATCAGAACGAATCACTTAGGTTGGTATTAAGGTACCGTTACATGATTCCCTCTTTGGTACCGGGGTAATACAAGGTCTTATTACGGTGGTGATTGCAATGAAGCACGTGTGGAGAACTACCGCTACCGTGGAGAACTACTGGGAGACGCTATGCGCAGTTGTACCTTTTTTCGACGTCCCGTCCCTGTTGCACTGCGTCAAGGACGTCGTGACGCGACGACATTGAGTTGCTTTGCTCTGTGACGTCATCGATACAACCGCTCAAAGCGCCGACCTGTCGGGATAAAAATGTATGCGGCTTCCCCATTGGGCAATATAGTTTTCGCAACGTCCCCGAAACGCCAACACGAACGTCTATCCTTTTGTTCGGTGCTCAGTCTCTTCGTGGCATCGAACAATGGGTTTGGCGTTTGCGTTGGTGTTTTGGGGGCCTTGCGAAAACTCCCTATTGTTTAAAATTCATTCCGTTATTTAACCATGGGGAACCGAGGGTGTGGTTAATCTCCCTTTTCAGTGTTAGTTACACGCACATAAACAAATTTTTTAAGTTTGTCAGAGAACAATAGTGAGCTTTCGCAAGCGCCCGGTTAGGCCCTACGACGACGTTTATCTATTGTGTGAGCACCCAAACAATAGATAAACGTAGTCGTAGGCCTATGGCCTAACCGGGCGCTCGCGAAAGCTCACTATTACACCAATCGGGCCACATAGAAATACAAAGCATTCGATAGAATGATGCAGGAGAGCAAATATCCACTGAACAGTAAACAGACAAATATTCATACTGCAGAAGCTGATGAAAGTTTACTGTTTGTTACCCGGGTTTGTTAAAGCTGTTTGTCACGTAACTAGGCCTAAATTTGGGAATTCCATTTATAGTCATGTACATGTACCATAAATTGCGGACCATATTTACATGGCGTCAGTGACGTCGCAATGCATCAGCGTGTGTTGGATGCACTACGACGTCACGTCACGTCGTCCGCAATTTTCGGTACACATCTATAGCCAGGAAACAATTCAAAAGTTCTGCGCCCGCATTGCTCCGGATGTCAAGCCAATAATATTGCCTGCCAAAGTGTTTGAGTAGTTTCCCATGATAAAGAGTTGATACGGAAAACATTATTGAACGTTACCATATTTCAGCAAAGATCGGTATAGTGGTGTATCGACTCTTAGTATACTTCGTGTATTACGTCAAAGATCCGCTTCGGAAATGCGTATCGACCGTTAATAAACTATTAACAGTTTGGTGTGGTTCACATTAGTTATGTAAACAATCACGGCCTCAGCGAGTTTAACGTACTGTTTACTGTTGCTATTTGTTGACCGTCCTTGCATTATCTCTACTCTGGTTTTCATACCGGTATAACAATTCGTTTATGACAATGAGTCGGCCACATTGATTCCACAGGTGATGGACAGTCGAACTTCTACCAAATTGGAGGTTACAATCAGGTAATGATCGTACATGTAGCTGCATAGTTTGTGGCGTAGCGGGCGACAACTTATTGCACCCTTTATAAGGTGTATCAGTGCGCGTTCTGCTGACGGAATACGGTATCTATTCTGAATGGTGCACCTGCGCTAAGACATGTAAGAGATATGAACAAAAGGATAAAATATCATCATGGTAACGATGCTTGGTGATGGATTAAGAAGGAATTAGATTGAAGAACACATCTTATTCGCGGACAAGAGACCAAATAATGAGAAGCTAAAATCCTGCTACAAAAAATAACTGAACTGTGGGACATGATCATCACTGGCCTCAGGACGTTGGATAACGCAAGACACCCTCAAGGATCAAAACCAGTGTCACCAACTTACACGTATTCTCCATGAATTTGTGGTGAAGTTCCAGGAACGAGTAA
Organism: Notospermus geniculatus; assembly: GCA_002633025.1. Classification (NCBI taxonomy): domain Eukaryota; kingdom Metazoa; phylum Nemertea; class Pilidiophora; order Heteronemertea; family Lineidae; genus Notospermus; species Notospermus geniculatus. The sequence goes on along the minus strand of NMRB01000913.1, from coordinate 110,165 downwards.
CACGTATTGCCTACTTTCCAAACATCACCATTAGGTGACATACTCAAACGGCATCGTAACTCTTCACCCAGCAACATACGCCAACTGCAAAGCGACAACATACAGGTGTCGCAGAACTTGGCAACAGAGTACAGCGTTACCGTTTTAGGGAAGTGGTGGCCTCTTTGAGAGCCTAACGAGTTCGGTCATGGCGGCTTTAGATATTCTTGGAGAGACGGAAGAAATTAAAAAATGGAAGGTGGGTCTTTTAAGAGCGATCAAAAAGAGGGATGTTTTGCTGGTCGATTCTCTGACAGACAATCCAGCGGGTGATCTTAAACAGTTATTGAATCAGCCGATGACACATGTCGAGATGACAAAGGATGGTCCTGTCAGCTGCGGGGACAGATTCTCTTTACCGTTAGTTCTTGCTGCTATTCACGGTTCGCAAGAAATGTTTGACATTCTTTACACAAAAGGCGCTGATGTGCTTGCTGTTGAGCCTGGAGGTGATGGTTTGCTGCACAGTTTGTGCTGGGCAGCAGCGTACAGGCCAGAGGTTGAAAATACCACCCTTTGTGGTATATTCAGGAGAATCATTGAAATTGCTGATACCGAGGAGTTGAAGCTGGAACTGCTTCACGCCACTGACCGTGCTGGTTTACGGCCACTGGAGTTGGCAAGTAGACTCGGGACTTTTGTTCTTATGGGCCAGATGTTCGACACTGTCGGGGTATATAAACACTTGATATCCGAATCGACGGTCGGAATGAAACTCATGTATGATGTGTCTGACTACGAAACAACAGGAACTGATTGTCGACGTTTCTTGACACCGTTGAGTTTCCTCCGAGATATTCGGGAGTCGGACTTGGAGAGGCCGGGAACCATCGAGGCTTTCCAGCACACATGCCAGAAAAAATGGAGCAGCCGTAAATTCCGCAAGACGATACCCGCACTACTCTTCAGTTTGCTTATAAATGCGCTTCTTATTTTTGGATTTACTGTGGTTGACGAATTTGGTCTTGATTGGACATGCAAGGCCAACGGAACTCACAATATTATCAAATCTGATAAGAATCGCGCGATATTGTTTTCCGCAATAGCATTGGATTTATCTTGGGCAGTCTTTATGGCACTGGCGAATCTGAGAGGAAATTGGAAAATACGGTCAACGAGAGGCCCAAGAGAGATATTACGGCCGAAGAACCTTCCAGGTGATGGCCCACTGGTAAATAAATATTTTTTCAGGCTATTTTATTTCGTCCGGTCCGCTATAGAAGTCCTCTACATCATATTCACAATAGCACGCGGGAGCTGGCAAAACCATCCAAATTTCAACACAGCTATGCTGTTTCTCCGACTTTCAATGCAGATCCAAATGTGGTGGTGCATGCTCTTCTTTGTACAGTTACTGCNCTACTGGGAGACGCTATGCGCAGTTGTACCTTTTTTCGACGTCCCGTCCCTGTTGCACTGCGTCAAGGACGTCGTGACGCGACGACATTGAGTTGCTTTGCTCTGTGACGTCATCGATACAACCGCTCAAAGCGCCGACCTGTCGGGATAAAAATGTACGCGGCTTCCCCATTGGGCAATATAGTTTTCGCAACGCCCCCGAAACGCCAACACGAACGTCTATCCTTTTGTTCGGTGCTCAGTCTCTTCGTGGCATCGAACAATGGGTTTGGCGTTTGCGTTGGTGTTTCGGGGGCCTTGCGAAAACTCCCTATTGTTTAAAATTCATTCCGTTATTTAATCATGGGGAACCGAGGGTGTGGTTAATCTCCCTTTTCAGTGTTAGTTACACGCACATAAACAAAATTTTTGAGTTTGTCAGAGAACAATAGTGAGCTTTCGCAAGCGCCCGGTTAGGCCCTACGACGGCGTTTATCTATTGTGTGAGTGCACCCAAACAATAGATCAACGTAGTCGTAGGCCTATGGCCTAACCGGGCGCTCGCGAAAGCTCACTATTACACCAATCGGGCCACATAGAAATACAAAGCATTCGATAGAATGATGCAGGAGAGCAGACATCCACTGAACAGTAAACAGACAAATATTCATACTGCAGAAGCTGATGAAAGTTTACTGTTTGTTAAAGCTGTTTGTCACGTAACTAGGCCTAAATTTGGGAATTCCATTTATAGTCATGTACCATCAATTGCGGACCATATTTACATGGCGTCAGTGACGTCGCAATGCATCAGCATGTGTTGGATGCACTACGGCGTCACGTCACGTCGTCCGCAATTTTCGGTACACATCTATAGTCAGGAAACAATTCAAAAGTTCTGCGCCCGCATTGCTCCGGATGTCAAGCCAATAATATTGCCTGCCGAAGTGTTTGAGTAGTTTCCCATGATAAAGAGTTGATACGGAAAACATTATTGAACGTTACCATATTTCAACAAAGATCGGTCTTGTGGTGTATCGACTCTTAGTATACTTCGTGTATTACGTCAAAGATCCGCTTCGGAAATGCGTATCGACCGTTAATAAACTATTAACAGTTTGGTGTGGTTCACATTAGTTATGTAAACAATCACGGCCTCAGCGAGTTTAACGTACTGTTTACTGTTGCTATTTGTTGACCGTCCTTGCATTATCTCTACGCTGGTTTTCATATCGGTATAACAATTCGTTTATGACAATGAGTCGGCCACATTGATTCCACAGGTGATGGACAGTCGAACTTCTACCAAATTGGAGGTTACAATCAGGTAATGATCGTACATGTAGCTGCATAGTTTGTGGCGTAGCGGGCGACAACTTATTGCACCCTTTATAAGGTGTATCAGTGCGCGTTCTGCTGACGGAATACGGTATCTATTCTGAATGGTGCACCTGCGCTAAGACATGTAAGAGATATGAACAAAAGGATAAAATATCATCATGGTAACGATGCTTGGTGATGGATTAAGAAGGAATTAGATTGAAGAACACATCTTATTCGCGGACAAGAGACCAAATAATGAGAAGCTAAAATCCTGCTACAAAAAATAACTGAACTGTGGGACATGATCATCACTGGCCTCAGGACGTTGGATAACGCAAGACACCCTCAAGGATCAAAACCAGTGTCACCAACTTACACGTATTCTCCATGAATTTGTGGTGAAGTTCCAGGAACGAGTAACACGTATTGCCTACTTTCCAAACATCACCATTAGGTGACATACTCAAACGGCATCGTAACTCTTCACCCAGCAACATACGCCAACTGCAAAGCGACAACATACAGGTGTCGCAGAACTTGGCAACAGAGTACAGCGTTACCGTTTTAGGGAAGTGGTGGCCTCTTTGAGAGCCTAACGAGTTCGGTCATGGCGGCTTTAGATATTCTTGGAGAGACGGAAGAAATTAAAAAATGGAAGGTGGGTCTTTTAAGAGCGATCAAAAAGAGGGATGTTTTGCTGGTCGATTCTCTGACAGACAATCCAGCGGGTGATCTTAAACAGTTATTGAATCAGCCGATGACACATGTCGAGATGACAAAGGATGGTCCTGTCAGCTGCGGGGACAGATTCTCTTTACCGTTAGTTCTTGCTGCTATTCACGGTTCGCAAGAAATGTTTGACATTCTTTACACAAAAGGCGCTGATGTGCTTGCTGTTGAGCCTGGAGGTGATGGTTTGCTGCACAGTTTGTGCTGGGCAGCAGCGTACAGGCCAGAGGTTGAAAATACCACCCTTTGTGGTATATTCAGGAGAATCATTGAAATTGCTGATACCGAGGAGTTGAAGCTGGAACTGCTTCACGCCACTGACCGTGCTGGTTTACGGCCACTGGAGTTGGCAAGTAGACTCGGGACTTTTGTTCTTATGGGCCAGATGTTCGACACTGTCGGGGTATATAAACACTTGATATCCGAATCGACCGTCGGAATGAAACTCATGTATGATGTGTCTGACTACGAAACAACAGGAACTGATTGTCGACGTTTCTTGACACCGTTGAGTTTCCTCCGAGATATTCGGGAGTCGGACTTGGAGAGGCCGGGAACCATCGAGGCTTTCCAGCACACATGCCAGAAGAAATGGAGCAGCCGTAAATTCCGCAAGACGATACCCGCACTACTCTTCAGTTTGCTTATAAATGCGCTTCTTATTTTTGGATTTACTGTGGTTGACGAATTTGGTCTTGATTGGACATGCAAGGCCAATGGAACTCACAATATTATCAAATCTGATAAGAATCGCGCGATATTGTTTTCCGCAATAGCATTGGATTTATCTTGGGCAGTCTTTATGGCACTGGCGAATCTGAGAGGAAATTGGAAAATACGGTCAACGAGAGGCCCAAGAGAGATATTACGGCCGAAGAACCTTCCAGGTGATGGCCCACTGGTAAATAAATATTTTTTCAGGCTATTTTATTTCGTCCGGTCCGCTATAGAAGTCCTCTACATCATATTCACAATAGCACGCGGGAGCTGGCAAAACCATCCAAATTTCAACACAGCTATGCTGTTTCTCCGACTTTCAATGCAGATCCAAATGTGGTGGTGCATGCTCTTCTTTGTACAGTTACTGCCGGGAATCGGCCATCTTGTCATCGGGGTGTATCGCTGTCTTCGTGTGTTTGGCTATTTCCTTGTAATCCTAATGATGTTCTTCGTGGCGTCAGCCGAAGGGTTACGGTCAGTGGCATCATTCTATTGCTTACAAGACCTGGGTTATTACCTCGATGGATATTACTCGACATTTATGATAATGCTGAATATGATAAACTTACGTGACATTACAAGTCATTATCCACCTTTTGCGGTGATTTTCATGCACGTGCACATCGTTTTCATTATCGTGATACTTCTACTCAATTTCCTCATCGCTCTTCTCTCCGGTGAAGTGGGAAAGATCGAGGACAGAAAACACGTGATACAGACGGTGACAAAACTGAACGTTTGTTTTGAATTGGAGATGATGTACACAGGAATAAGTGACCTGTTACCAGCTTGCCTCACAAAGTCACGGAGGGAGAAATTCACGATTGAGGTTACGGAATACTCGATTTGATACGGAAAAATCTGAATGAAAATATCTTCTCGACTCAAACGCGAGGGCTGATACGATCATCGCAATGTTTTAGCGTAATCAGGCCCGGTTCTGCCAGCTATGCTCAAAGTTAAGTTTGAGGTTGACCTCAACTAAGTAATATGATTTGCCATTACAATTTGAGGTTGAGAACGACTTTGAGGTTAGCTTCAGCACAAAGTCGACTGGTGCAACCGGGCTTAGTGTACAAAACTTTAGGTACATGTAGTCACTGCAGGTTCTTCGAGTGCAATAAGGATGCACAGATTTTATATTTATGGATTTTAGTTTTAAAACATATAAACAGTTTCTTACTTTTTACATACTTCTTCATCAAGCCTATTAAAAGTTGTATATATGTATAGGCCCTGGTTAATGGGATGTTGTTATAACATTTCTTTGTCCAAAATTGTTACATCTTTTTAAAGGGACTTTTTTAGATCACAGTTCTTAAGAGATAGCCTCTTTAATTTTGAACCTAAGATTATCACTCAGTTTAACCAATGCGTATACACTGTAGGTGATTTCATTTTGTATGTTGCACTGTATAGTGTCATGTGACTTCAGTTTAAATAAGACATCCTTCAAAAGTTATCGCCGTCCGATATTATTTATTTATTTATTCGTGAAAATTAATTGCACACTAAGACAGAGTAATACAGATACAAGTACATGAAACAGAAAAATGAAAACAGGATAAGGCAGGGAAAAATAAAGAACAGACTAGGAGAGAACAAAAGTACGGCTACGGGAAGAAAAGTATTTACAAAGGAGCGGTTACTAGTATCCGTTTTGCATACCTACGAGCAAGAATATATAAGTACCATTCTTGCTACGAGGTAGACAAAAAAATCAATTGCTATTCATAAAATTTCTTAGCTTGATTTCTATTTAATTGCTATTCATAATATTTTTTAGCTTGATTTCTGCCCTGGGTAGTACAATCGCTGCAGTAGCCTTGCCAACAAGAGTGCTGTTGACCTGGAAGCTGCCAATAATTAATTACAAGCTAACAGAAAGGCAATAGTTTGGTAGTATCGAATCACACCCAGAAAAATTCCCTTCAGGATTTTGTAGAACATGTAGAGTGCATGTATGATAGCACCGGGAATGGTGCGGTTTCAATGGGGAGTAATAGCGCAGGAAAATGTTTGATAAATCATCTCGTTAATTATAAGTAATGACGACGAGTAGCCTGTGGTTCATCTCAGATTTTTTTGCACTCAAACAAAAATTTCATGGTTGGGACATTTGTCACGAAACATCAGACCAGTCACGCCACAAGGGAACAGAAAACATTCGACGGAATGATGCCCGACAGCGAACATCCACTGAATATCAACACAACAATGCATAAGCCAGTAAAGTATCTCAATTCGAGAACTTCTTTTCCTAGGATGCGTTATGCACCCTCAGGAAGATCAAATCCTGCGACGATACCTCCAACCCAACTTCGTCACACGGATGCCGTTGAAACATTTTACCATACCGGTACGTGTATTTCAACGAAAATCCGAATAAGAGTGTCAGTCATTTGACCAATAGGAGTCACTACGGTCCAATTCAATGACTAGCGGACCCATTCATGGTTGACTGAACACCAATCAGGAGAATTTTCTATTGTATTGGTCCGCTAGAACTTTGCTGCCATCTTTTGGCGATAAGCGCGGCTGACTGCTCCTTTCTCTGTATTTGTGTAACTCATTGGAGAATATTTTCCTGATCATTGCTAAATTTTCATCAGCTATTGAGTGCAAATCTAAAACAGACGTCGGGTCACCCACTCGGCGACATCTACCTACCAATGAAACCTGTCTTGAGAAGCACATTGGTAATATATAATGATATGGTAGCGTACGCTGTTCATTTCAGCTTCGTCCCATCCGACACGCTAGATTTATATTCCTGATTACTTCAAAAATTCCCCGTCAGGCAGTCCCTGGACCTTTACCCAATGACAGCCGTGCGTGATTCATGTCAGTTATATCATAAACGGTTGCTTTACAAGTACAACATCCGTGTTTACTGTACCTATTTCGTGACACTGCTTCCTATAATTTCTCTGCATTCCATTAACAGTCGTTTTATGATAATTCCCTGGCCATTTACAACAGGCGATGTCTGACGGTTGGACATCGGGGAATCGAGGCATATACATGTAGAAGTCTGATGTAATTGTTGCTGTGTAGTTGCGGCTGTCACTTTGTTTCACCACACGGTTATTTCCGATTCCACTTTACTTTTCCTCGTGTTATAGAGCAACAGCGTTTTCTGTCAGCGGAACACTCACCAATGTGATTTAGTAAAAGGTTTAGTGACAGATCCTTACAACAACATCTAGACACACTAACCTACTATTTTGGGGAAACGGCAGCCGGTTTCACAGTCTAAAACCGATTTTAGTTCCAAAAGAACGACGATGTTGGCTTTAGATATTCTTGGAGAGACGGAGGAAATCAAAAAATGGAAGGTGAGTCTTTTAACAGCGATCAAAAAGAGGGATGTTTTGCTGGTCGATTCTCTGACAGACAATCCACCGGGTGATCTTAAACAGTTATTGAATCAGCCGATGACACATGTCGAGTTGACAAAGGATGGTCCTGTCAGCTGCGGGGACAGATTCTCTCTACCGTTAGTTCTTGCTGCCATTCACGGTTCGCAAGAAATATTTGAAACCCTCTGCACAAAAGGCGCTGATGTACTTGCTGTTGAGCCTGGGGGTGATAACGTGGTACATAGTTTGTGTTGGGCGGCAGCGTACAGGCCGGAAGTTGAAAATACTCTATGTGGTATATACAGGAGAATCGTTGAAATTGCTGATACCGAAGAGTCGAGGCTGAAACTGCTTCACGGCACTGACAGTGCTGGTTTACGACCACTGGAGTTGGCAAGTAGACTCGGGACATTTGTTCTTATGGGCGAGATGTTCGACACTGTCGGGGTGTATAAACATTTGATATCCGAATCGACGGTTGAAATGAAAGTCATATATGACGTGTCTGATTACGAAACAACGGGACCACTTTGTCGACGTTTCTTGACGCCGTTAAGTTTCCTCCGTGGAATTCGGGAGTCGGACTTGGAGAGACCGGGAACGGTCGAGGCTTTCCAGCACAATTGTCTGGAGAAATGGACCAGTCGTAAATTCCGCAAGTACTTGCCCTTCCTCATAGTCTCTTTGCTTATCAATGCGCAACTTATTTTTGGATTTACTGTGGTTGGTGAATTTGGTCATGAGGGGACATGCAAGGCCAACGCAACACGTGATACCATTGAAGTTCAGAACAATTGTGCAATATTGCTTTCCACAATAGCATTGGATTTAGCTTTTGCTATCGTTATGACATTGGGAAATCTGAGGGGAAAGTGGAAAATTCGGTCTTGGAGAGGGCCAAGAGAGACATTGCGGCCGAAGAAACTTCCAGGTGACTGCCCACTGGTAAATAAGTACATGTTCAACATATTTTGTCTCGTCCGCCTGGTTCTAGAGGTCCTGATAATCATTATCTCGCTAGCACCTAACTGGCGAAATCATCCAAATCTCAGCACCGCTATGCTGTTTCTCCGTGTTTTAATGCAGATCCAGACGTGGTGGTGTCTACTCTTCTTTGTACAACTACTGCCGGGGATCGGCCATCTTGTCATCGGGGCGTACCGCTGTCTTCGTGTGTTCGGCTATTTCCTTGTAATCCTAATGATGTTCTTCGTGGCGTCAGCGGAAGTGTTACGGTCAGTGGCATCATTCTATTGCTTACACGACCTGGGTTATTACCTCGATGGATATTACTCGACATTTCTGATAATGCTGAATATGATAAACTTACGTGACATGACAGGTCATAATCCTCCTTTTGCGGTGATTTTCATGCATTTGCAGATCGTTTTCATTATCGTGATACTTCTACTCAATTTCCTCATCGCTCTTCTCTCCGGTGAAGTGGGAAAGATAGAGGACAGAAAACATGTGATACAGATGGTGACAAAACTCAACGTCTGTCTTGAATTCGAAATGATGTACACAGGAATAAGTGACCTGTTACCAGCTTGCTGTACTAAGTCACTGAGGGAGAAATTTACCATTGAGATCACGGAGTACTCGTTTTGACAATACGAACAAAACTGAATGAAAATACACGTATCCTCTCGGCTCGAACGGGAGGGTAACAGAATGGCTGCAAATATAGAAAGACATCAATGCTTTGGTATGCTCAATATAGGGGCCTACATTTTGTCCTTCCGAAATATAGGCCTAGCCTACGCATGCCACGATTTTCATTAACATGTTTTAGTGTGATATGACTGTAGTTTGAATAATATGTAGTACTAGTTTTTGTAATGCAACGCCCAATTATATAACCATCAGTAGTGGAGGTACACCCAAGAATCCGAAATGATATTGCAGGACTACACTGTAGCTCCACGCCAATTTGGCATGCATAAACCAAAGTAGTGAGGGTTTGGCATTATGAATTTTTGAATTGAACTTCAGACGATGGAGGATCTATGTGATACCATGTCATGCGATTGAGCCCAGTCAAATTCAAAGTCACATTTGCGAATGTGGAAAAACATATACCCGACTGGAGACTGAAAACGCTCCATAAACGAATTCATCGCCATATGCATTGTGCACATAGTGTCAGCACGTCTTCACATTGTGTTTATGAATGAACGTCATAACGTTTATCTGCAGGTGAACAAGAAACATTTTTAGAAAGCTCACCGAACTAGGCACAGGCAACGCATTTTACGAATTAGAAATGAGGTGTGACACCACCAGCACCACCCAAAATGAGGTGAAATATGGACACCTATATAACTACTTACGTCCTTCAAAATCTAGTTGTTGTACAATACTGATCTTTTTCAGTGGGATTTCCGCCTGTAGTAGTGCAATCGCTGCGCAAGCCTTGTCAACAAAAGTGCTGTTGAGTGGAAACTATCACTTAATTAAAAGCTAACAGAAAGAAATTAGTTTGGTAGTGTCGAATGGCATAAAGATCCCTTCAGTCATTTTATAAAACACAATGTTTTTACTAGTGGGAACGGTGCGGGTGCAGTGGGACTGGGGACCGTAACGACGATAGAGGGCAGCACACCGAAACCAGGTCATATACATATACAATGGACGCCGTTTGTTGTGGGAAATTGATCAGGACCGGGATGTCACTTTCATCTAAGTATTTTAACCCCCATCGCTAGCTTGATAGCTCATCCCGTTAATTACTTAGTGATCATGACCAGGCGCAGCGTGCGGTTGAGTTCTGACTTTTCTGATAAGTTAAACAAAAATTTCATGGTTGGGACGTTTGTGACAACAAAGCGTTCGACAGAATGATGCCAGAGAGCAAACATCCTCTGAACAGCAAACATAGCAATATTAACAAAGCACAAGCTAGTAAATCATTACTAGCTGTTAAAGGAATGCTGTCAGGTAAGTGAATTTGAGTACGTTAATTGGGCTAGGAAACATTTTGGAAAATGAAGTTGTTTACCGATCTGGGACATGGCGCTTACCCAGGGACATCCATTTGTACCCAACTCTTTAATGAATACTTCTATATACCCTCACACGTAACCCAACCCAACCCAACCCAACTTCGTTTCAGCATGTCTGATTCGTGTTCAGCGTTGATACTAGAACCTTTGAGGGATATCAGATATTACTACGAAGATTGGACTGTAAATGGTACATGTATAACTCATTGGAGAAACTTCTGTCGTGATCGTGATCTTTGATAATAATGGTTCTCTGGAGTGCACATCTAACAGACGTCGGATCACCCACTCATGGACTGACTTCTACCTTCCAATGAAATTTGATAAGCACAATACAAAAAAAGTGGTAATATATTATGATAATGTGGCAGACATACGCTGTTCATTTCAGCTTCGTCCCAGCCGATACGCCGTATATCATTGTTCATGTATATTCCGTGTATTATTTCAAAAATCCCGTCAGTTGGTTGCATGGACCTTTACCCAATGATAGTTTGGCGTGATTCATATTAGTAAGTTCTATCATCAAATCGTTGCTTTGTTCAGCATCATGTTTACTCTGCCTATTTCAGGAAATTGCTTCCTATTTTTTCTCTGCCCGTTTCCATTAGCAGTCGTTTTATGACAATAACGTGTCCACATTGATTCAACTGGTGATGTTTGAAGGTTGGACTTCAGGGAATAGAGGCATATATTAGTTTGGTGGAAGTTGTTGCAGCATAGTTTGTGGTTGCTACTTGGTTCATCACACCGATGTTATCCGATTCCAGTTTATTTTCCTCATGGTGTGGTGAGCGACAACGTTTTGTGTGAGCGGACCACTCACTGGTATACTTCGAGAAAGGTCTCGTCTCAGGCTTCCTTACAAGGCCACCTGGACACACTTGTAAATAACCGTTTGTCATTTGGAAATGGTAACACACGCATTTTGTGCAAAACGGTGCATCTGCGAGAGATGGAAAACGAACAAGATTTAGAATTTAATATCTAACATGTTTTGTGATGGATTCTGAAGGCATATAAAAGCGACAATGTTGGCTGCAAACATTCTTGGAGAGACGGAAGAAATCAAAAAATGGAAGGTGAGTCTTTTAAGAGCGATCAAAAAGAGGGATGTTTTGCTGGTCGATTCTCTGACAGACAATCCACCGGGTGATCTTAAACAGTTATTGAATCAGCCGATGACACATGTCGAGTTGACAAAGGATGGTCCTGTCAACTGCCAGGACAGATACTCTCTACCTTTAGTTGTTGCTGCCATTCACGGTTCGCAAGAAATGTTTGACATTCTTTACACAAAAGGCGCTGATGTATTTGCTGTTGAGCCTGGGGGTGACAATATAGTTCATAGTTTGTGTTGGGCTGCAGCGCACAGGCCAGAAGTTGAAAATACTCTGCGTGGTTTATACAGGAGAATCATTGAAATTGCTGATACGGAAGAGTCGAAGCTAAAACTGCTTCGCGGAACTGACCGTGTTTGCATGCGGCCGCTGGAGTTGGCAAGTAGACTCGGGACTTTTATTTTAATGGGCGAGATGTTCGACACTGTCGGGGTGTATAAACACTTGATATCCGAATCGACGGTTGGAATGAAAGTCATGTTTGATGTGTCTGATTACGAAACAACAGGAACTGATTGTCGGCGATACCTGTCACCGTTGAATTTCCTCCGAGATATTCGGGAGTCGGATTTGGAGAGGCCGGGAACGATGGATACGTTTCAGCATATGTGCCTCACGAAATGGAGCAACCGTAAATTCCGCAAGTTCTCACCTTTCCTCGTCTTGTGGTTGCTTATCAACGTGCAACTTATTGTTGGGATCACGATGGTTGGTGAATTTGGTGAGACATGCAAGGGTAACCAGCCTAATGATACCAAAACATTTGATAGGAACAGAACCATATTTTTTACCACCATGACCGTGGACTTTACATTCACAGTTCTCATGGGATTGGCGTTCCTAAGAGGAATGTGGAAAATTCGGTACAAGAGTGCTCCGAAAGGGATATTGCGCCCCCACAGGCATGATGATGGGCCATTGGTGAATAAGTTAGCATTTTTCATTTTCTATGTTTTCCGAGTAGTCCTTCAGACAGTTTACTTCGGTATTGCACTAGCATATCCGAGCTGGCGAAATCACCCACATTTCGGCCCTCTTATGCTGTTTCTCCGAATTTTTATGCAGATTCAAATGTTGTGCTGCCTGCTCTATTTCATTCAACTTCTGCCGGCGATCGGCCATCTTGTAATCGGGGTGTATCGCTGTTTTGGTGCGTTCGGCTATTTCCTTGTAATCCTAATGATGTTCTTCGTGGCGTCAGCGGAAACGTTACGCTCAGTGGCAGCGTTCTATTGCTTACAAGACCTGGGTTACGACCTCGATGGGTATTACTCGACATTTATGATAATGCAAAATATGATAAACCTACGTGACATGACAAGTCACAATCCGCCTTTCGCGGTGACTTTAATGCACGGGCAAATCGTTGTCATTATCGTGATACTTCTACTCAATTTCCTCATCGCTCTTCTCTCCGGTGAAGTGGGAAAGATCGAGGACAGAAAACACGTGATACAGATGGTGGCGAGATTGAACGTTTCTCTCGATATTGATATGATGTACGTAGGAATAAGTGACCTGTTACCAGCTTGCTGTACCAAGTCACATAGGGAGAAGTTCACCATTGAGACCACGGAATACTCGATTTGACTCTAAGATCTGAATGGAAGATCTCGGCTCGACTCGGCCAATAGGATGAGAGCAATGACATATCACAGACAGACATCAACAACATTTTAGCGAGTGAAGGGGCTCTTTAGACCTAAGAACTGTAATTTTAAAAATCTGAATGTTGTATACAGATGTAACACTTTTGATCAAAGAAAGTATTTGATAAACAACATCCCATTAATTAGGGCGTAATCCTTTATATATTCTTGGAATTCCTCCAAGATATATTCAACTTTAAATAAGCTTGATGAAGGATAAAAAGCTATTGGTGTGTTTTGAAACACCTCCCCATGAATAAAAAGTGTTACATCAGTATTGTAGTTTAAAGCCACACTGTATTGAATTTTACGTACATCATGTATTTTCACAGTGTTAGGAGAATGCAGGTAGGGGTCTCATAGCATCATGAAGGTCCCCAAATCTTGCCTGATACGTACTTCCAAGAATCAAGACCTTGTTTTCAGCACTGCAGGCAGAGCTCTACTACATGTATTCAGATAGAGCACAGGGGCGGATCCAGGATTTTCTCGAGGGGTGGGTTCTGAAGGCAGAGGTCACCGGACTCGCGCGTGCCGAAGCCTTGCGCTTCACTGGCGCCGATTCGGCGGGGGTCTGGGGGGCCTCCCCCAGGAAAATTTTGTAAATCAGAAGCTCTGAGAAGCGATCTCCCGGCATCTGAGGTTCAGAAAGTCCGATGCCACGCCTCTAATTAAGGCCTATCAACACCATTAACATGTCCAAAACATTTTTAAACACATCCAATTGCAACACTTCCAAAATACCGTTGGTTTCTGTTTGTTGCACAGTGTGGACTGGAACTGAAATTTTGGCAAAACAATTTGAAAACATGTTTTGATAATGTTGCAGAGTGTAGAGCAACGCTGAAACAAAAAGCCGCAACAATTTGAAAACAGTTTTCAAGATGTTTTGTCGCAGAAATGTTTTGAAAATGTTGATGGTGTAGACAGGCCTTTAGATATTTCGAAACAGTACACAATAGTATGTCGTTCTAAGCAGGGGAAGAATCATCGATGCAACGATTGTTTCGCCATGATTACATTAGATACACTGGCGGGCGCTACGCTACAAGCGAGATTTTTTTTTCTGTTAAGCGATAAAAAATATTATCTTTGGTCGCCGACGGGGGGGTTCCAACCCCCAGAACCCCCCTCTGTATCCGCCCCTGGAGCATAGTACATGTACATTTTACTCTGCGCAGACGTCGGCGAAAGTAAGTAGTTTTTGAATTGAATAGAGTGTGGCTTTAAGTTTTATGGCATACATGTAATTGGTTCACAAAAGACATGAGCTAGGCGCACACAGACGAATGACGCTCAGTTGTACCTTTGGCACAGCATTATTTGAAATCGCACAGCCATAAAACTTGGACCGCCGTGCCAATTACAACGGAGCATTTTCTGTCTGTGTGCGTCAAGCTGAATAAAACCTTGTAGTACTCACTTGTAGCAGTTATTTGAGAATTTGTTGTAACTAGCGTAGGCTATATGTACACCGAATCCCGCTCCGACTGAGTAAAAGATCTGAACTGCCGCGTCGATCCATACCTGGAACAGCAATGATATGGTGACGAACGACGGATTACGCGTTGTGATCCAGGTGTGACAGGATGGGCCGTATGCACCAAATTACAATATCTTGAACTCAAGTTGAGCCACAGCTTTTCAATTGTTCAGGTTTGCCAGGGCATGATGTGACAATGGAAAAGTTGTGGCTCAACCTGAGTTCAAGACTAATCTTCGTTTGGTGCATACGGTCCTTCCTTCAGGATTCTTAGCCTTCGCAGGAAAACATTACATATTAGAGTAGACCCTTTCAAATTGGCAAGTAAATGTTGTATGTTAAAGACGATGAATTCCGACTTACCTCTGTGTTACCCAATTTACTCACATCGGGTGTGATGAAGAAGTTGATTCCATCGAGAGCTCCCGGTAGCATTGAACCCCGGATGAGAAGTATGCCGAGAACTATGTAAGGCATGGTCGCTGTCACCCACACAACCTGTGAAGCAAATTTGGCGCGAATTAATCTCCACCAGCACTAGGGGCCTAGCTTGCATGGCAGATACATTAAGTCGTACGTTCATGAGAGCCATCCAAGCCGTCGATTCGTGTTTTCTTCGGAAGTCATGATTTGTGTGAAATAATCTGATTGATGATCGACTATTCCCATAACACTTTTTTTCATTATGGTACATGTATCTTACTCTACGAACTCTCTCAACTTATGCTTTGAACACAAACACGAATCGGCGGCTGGGTAGCTCTCGTGAACGTGCAACTTCAACAGGACCAATAGAGAATGTTTGACGAGTCCCTACTTCTCGTCACCGACCCTCACCAATAGATCGTGTTGGCTTACTTTCGAAGCTGAGCACATGCCCGATGTCATGAAACATACAATTTTTTGGGAAAACGGGCAAACACTGATTGAGCGAGTAGGTCTGTGTGCACTGACAGCCTGAGACCTCGGGCCTATTCCGTGGCGTATCAACAATACTTCCCCGTGTTGCGTATATCACGCACGGCCCCAAAATGGTGCTGAAAGCGGATCACTGATTGGCTAGCTTGTTTGGTCCGAATTCTAACATGCACTCGTGACACCTATTGGTCATCTTCTGAGAATCGCTTCAAACGATGAGTAATCTCGAAACGCGGGTAATATGTTGATTGGTTCGAAAAAGCGGAGGGAATTTACAGATACATGAGATCCCAGTTTTTCAGGACCGATTCGACCACCAATGGAATAAAATCTTACCTTTCCCGATGACTTGACGCCCTTCCACAAGGAGAAGTATAGGAGACTAAAAACGAGTAGTGTGGTCAAGACGAGCTCCCATCGCGGTAACCCGAGATCATCCATGCCTGAACTCTTATGAATACTCAACACTTGCCGCCTGGTAAATAAGAAGGGATGCATGTCAAAAAGGAAATCATCATGTCCTAGCTGAAGTGGGCCACTTTCAAATAGGCCTACCCGTGCCATTTTAGCCCCAGATTAATGGCGGAACGATTGCGTAGGACGATATTGTGAGAAAGACGATTTCCAAACTCGCGATTCATGCATTTGTACATGCATGTGTGTTGCCAGATTTAGCAGCGCATACAGTGCATCTCAGTGTACATGTGTTGCGAGCTTTAACCTCTATAACAAAATTGTCCTTACTCAAAGAATTCTGCAGCTGCAGATACCCGTATGGTGTCATTAGGCAGCGTCTGATTGGTCAGATTGCCACTGCCATCCCAACAATGTTCCGTGTTCCATGGATTGTTGCAGGTGGTCCAAGGTAGCACGGAGGTAAAGGAGGAGAACAGGTAGTAGAATGACCAGCCGATGATCACGTTGTAGTAGAGGGCGACGTAAAATGCCATCAGGCATTGTGCATATCCGACACCTGAAAGATACAAGGGACGATACATGTATAATGAGATATCTCTAGGCCAAAAGTTTTGAATTTCGAAGTCGAGTTTTAAATTATGAAGTCGAGTTTTGAATTTCAAAGTCGAGTTTTGAGTTTCGAAGTGGAGTTTTGAATTTCGTAGTCGGATAGATTTTTGAATTTCGAAGTGGAGTTGTGAATTTCGAAGTGGAGTTTTGAATTTCGTAGTCCAATTTGGAATTCGCAGTCGCGTTTTGAATTTCGAAATCGAGTTATTATCACGTGGTCGAGTTTTGAATTCGAAGTCGCGTTTTGAATCTCGAAGTCGAGTTTTTAATTTTGTGGTCGAGTTTTGAATATTTCGAATTCCGAAGTAAGAATGTCCGGCGTCGAAAAAAAGTCGCAGGCAAAATGGTAGATGTTCGCCCTGTAGTAGCCTACATCCGACGATGAAGTTTGGTAGGATTAAGCAGCATCGCTTTTTGCCGCTCCGGAATAGTGATCGCGTGCAAGGTCCGAGTCGACGAGTTTCTCCGGTATCATTTTGTGTTCATGGTCGGCTTATTCATTTGGATTTTCGGGGCTGACTGCATTTATATTCCTCCGAGGGACATATTCCAGGAGCAATCAGTGTGACTACGGACAGAACTGATGACAAGATGATTACTTCCTTCCTATGAGACTTGACCCTAGCTCAATCACGAAACGACACTTTCACGTTCCATCCATGATTATTTAACTTGTTGCTGTTATCAACAACCAAGATGTTTGTCTCGGATTCAATGATCAGATTTTACATCCTTATCGCGTAAAATCATTGCTCTTTTACATTGCAAAATACGTCAGAAATAGCGTTAAGTCCCGTTTCCACTAGCGGATTCCGCCATGGCACCTCTCGGAATAAATACCAGCTAGGCCAGTTTTCTTAACTCCCTTTGCTTCTAACCTGACAAGTTCTGGAACTTATTCTGAGAGGTGATGGTTTGCGGCGAGAGGAGTGCGGTTTTCACAGCTCTGCTCGCCGCAAACCGCGGCGGAAGGGCGCTGTAGTGGAAACGTACCTCAAGTTCTAAAATTTTCGAATGTTATACCATGCACTGGTTATACCATGCACTGGTCTACGTTATGCGCCGGGGTAAAGTTATGTGTTGTAACTGGGCTGACAGCTGTGGAATCGTGAAGATAGAGTTGAAACACTGGTCATAGGCCAACATCACGACATGGAAGGACGTGGAAATCCGTGCATGATAGGCGCCTTGACACTGTTGACGATGCTGCAGGCCCGTTGACACAATGAATATTCAATTGTGAGGCACTCACTATCCATTTGTTCAGTAAACTTCGACGATCCTAAACCCATTCGTGAGAATTAAGCCTTGCCGGATGAGTCCCAGCATTAGGTATGGACAGACATGAGTAAATAAAAATGGTAATGGATATTGTGCGACTGGAACGTAAACGACAAGGAATGTGGCAAAAGTGAAGTCGCACAAATACTGAAGCAGCGTCGGCTCAGTTATGTTAGTTTTTCTCGCTATTCGTAAGTATTGTATTACCACATCCATGAAAAAGTCATCGTCATTTGATACACGAGCGCAGTTGTTGACCTTATTCGTGACTGCTGTCTTGACCAGATTCAATGGACTTTTTCAGTATTTTGCTGCGGTTCCATGGGCGGAAGTAAACGTAAGTAGGCCTAAAGTGTTTTTCACATTGAACTGGCCAAAGGTACTTGGCTGACCTCTTGTCACTAAACTGTAATGGCATGATCACAAATAATAATGTTACACAACCCTCCGCAGCCAGTGTCATGGCTGACCAGCTTTGGCTGACACCATGAAAGAGCTATAATCTGTTTTCAAGTCAGTGTTGTGCAACACCACTACCTCTCGGTAAATGTGATCTAGTCACATTCCTGAGTTCAACTAAGTACCTTTGGCCAGTTCAATGTGAAAAACACTTTACCAAATATTAGTTTTTGTAGCCTTATTGTGGTGTTGCAGATGAAGGTGCAACAAGTGTTCTTGCTAACTTAAGCATTAAACCCCGAAGTTAAAAAATAATAAAATGTGGTCAAAGGTGATTGTGTTACTGTTTCAGAGCGGATGTTCCAAGGGTCCATGAACGCTGCAGCCTGCCAGAAAGTCTGTCAGAAGACTGGGAAACGCTGCATTGCCATGCATGATGCCACAGTCACTCCGGGGACTTGTTATATCTACAGCAAGGGTGGGAATGTTCTCAGTAGAGTCAAGGCGATGACAGAGTACAAAGGAAGGGTGTACAGAAGACCAAGTAGGTAAAGCCAGCAACCCACTAGGCGATATCGCAAGCCACCTACTCGACCCTCTCGCCAGCCACCGCAGACAAGGCGATATCGGCTTTGGTTGTTTGACAATGGGCGACTATCGCTGGCGAGAAGATTCCATGCATCGCTGTCCAGCGCACACCTGGCGTCAACAGCGGATTTTGCCCGCTTGCGATCGAGGCTGACCGCACAGAAAGTCCGATAGTGCTACCGGCGCCTATCGGCAGTTAGTTATAACGCATTTTTCCATTAACTAAACCGCCGATGGGCACCGAAAGCACTGTCGGACTTTCTGTGCGATCGACCCTGATCGCTTGTGATATCGCCTGGTGTGCTGCTGGTTTAACAGCCAGAAGAAATCGGATTGACATGTCCAGTTGAGAATATTATTTCATTGTCATTTGATTGGTAGCGTAAAGCTGCGTTTACCAGACATCCGGAATGCGGTATAGGGATGCGGAATCCCCGGCGGAACGATATGTATATTGTATGCGAAAATGCATTGCATTTTCCGCTTCCGCGTTCCGCAATCCGCATTCCGCGTGTCAGCTAAACGCAGCTTTATGGAATGGGATTTTTTACAGTTCATGAATACAGTTCTGATGAAAGCTTTCGTTTGACAGAACACGTCTTCAAGAACCCAGCCGCCGCAGATCAGATTGAATGTAAGGGCACGTGCAATAAGCTTCGCAAAGCAAAGGAAATCCGCGGAAGATGTAGAACCTTCTTCGATGGTGATAGCACGGCCTGTTATGTCTTCGCCAACCCATCGAAAAAGATGGTTACGAGTGTAAAAAGGTGCACTGCCTGTACAGTTTTTGGTAAGTTGGATACCAATTTGAACCTAACCTGCCCGATTCAGGTTAGGGAAAATAAGGTATACCGAAGTGAATCAAAGAGAAAGCTGACGACACTTGTAGACTGTGGTACTTTTACATTTCAACTATTTCGTGGGGGTTATTTTGTATCTAGGGTTTATCTAGGGCCGTATTCTAGAACCTTCCTTAACTCTAAGGTTTTCCTTTAGCTATTGTTTGCAGGGCAGAATACAAAAGATTAAAGTGGACCTTAGAGTTAAGGAGGCTTCTAGAATACGGGCCTTAGTATTTTCCTTACTAAATTTATTCTTCTTTCTTTTAACTGTGTTACCGATCCTGACCTTTCTTTAGGTCGAAGGAAAAGGAAAGGTAAGATAAATGGAAAAGGAAAACGAAGAAACAAGGGCAAGGGAAAGCGAAAAAGGAAAGGAAGAGGAAAGAAGAGGAGAAATAAAGCTAATGGTGGACAACAGAATGCTGGGTAGGGCTGAAAGGAGAAGCATTCTCTGTGATGAGCCGAGCCACAACTGTGTAGGCTTCCTCGGTTGCAGCCAGTAGAGGTAGAGAATAGAATTTTTGAATGTTTATACGTGTGACTGGAAGTTTCCTAGAGAAGAACTTGACAGAAAGGAGTATACCGTTTGATGAACCGTCCTTGGGCGAAGAAAGATAACGGGAACTCTTTAGCGGGCACATCTCCATCTACTGACGACAATCTGCTCTAAATCGATTGTTAGATCATGCTCAATATACGGAAAGGCAATTTGCTTACCTTTGAAAAATGGCGCTATCTTCCATACGCTGATGGCTCCCTCACGGTGAAACTGACCCAGGATTAGTTCCATGTAGAAGAGAGGCACAGCACCAAATAATAACATTGTGAAATATGGAATTAAAAAGGCACCTGAAAAAAAAACAAACTTGTGTTAGTTAATATAACTAAAATACATTGTCAGTGGGACAGGCAGGTATGACACTTGCCAGTGCTTCCGTGTGTCAGTGTTCGCCTTTTTGTTTGGGAAACGTTGGCAGATGGATCGACACGCTTCTCTGTGTGTCCCCTATTGCAAGTCGCAGTTTATTCCGTCAGACAATAGTTGGGAAACACTCACTGATGGGGAATATTCAAAAGCGTTACACCGGCACAAGGTATAAGAAACAGACCATGTTTGGAGGGTCATATCTCGCTCAATTTTGAGAGTTACATTACAGGACCTATATCATTTTGTTGGAAATGATCTAAACTTTTCAATGAACTATGAAAACAAATAATCAGTTATGTTCTGGCTAGGCCTTAGGCTTCCTTTACATGGAAGTATTCGGCATACAAAAACACCGGTTAACAAAAACATTCCGAGGATTCACGACCATGAAGCCATTGTTAACCGGCGTTTTCGTATACCGTATACTTCAATGTAAATGAAGCCTTATGAAAGAAAGTGCAAAAACACTTGTTTCCAGTCATGTATTTTTGGTCTTATATTGTGAGACTATCATAACCGAAGGATTTTTTATCACAAATTCCTTGTTTGCAACTCAGGACATCATTTTTTCCCCATTTGATCGGTAACATAAGACAGGGTGTAAAAATATCACCAAAGAAGCGAGGTCATGATTAATCATTTATCCATTACACAACGTGACTTCACGCAAAAAACAAACGAGCGTAAACAAGCACGGAAGCGTCAGCATAAAATGTGTCGTATGAAGGCTGTTCGCGGACGGAACAGTAATTGTCATGAGTGTGGTGTCACTAACGGAAGTATCGTGGCTAGGTTACTGTCGTATCCTCGCCTTGAGGGTGATGTTGATGAGGCCAATTGTAAAAGGGGTTGAAAATAAATAATTCTCTCCCGTGTTAATGAAGCGATGGGTGGAAATCACCGGGCCAAAACGGCCCTTTCTTTTATAATAAACGCGGCAGTTTGGGGATGGAAGTAGTTACGTAACAACCTGTCCATCCTGAAATATACTAGTACCATATTCTATTCTTTGGGGCGATTGGACTTGGCCATGCATATAAAAATCATCAATCGTGATGATCATCAATCGTGATGATATTTACTTTTACATCATGACGACGACCCGTATTCTAGAAGCCTCCTTACCTCTAAGGTCCACTTTAAGCTTTTGTATTCTGCCCTGCAAACAATAGCTGAAGGTAAACCTTAGAGTTAAGGAAGCTTCTAGAATACGGCCCAGGGAGTGTAGTTTTTTCCATGCATTTCGGATGGTTTGAGTTTGCCAGGAGAGTCAAGGTAACCGAGAGAACAACCGTTACACCTGCACTGTGACGTACTGGTGTCAGAAATTATCGCCTTCACACGTGAATTATATCATCCGATAGAACTGCATGTGTGAACATCACAAGTGCTAATGAGAATGCGGCGAACAGGACGCGAAAACTAGTACCGCACCGTGTGTCCCATCGGTATATGTTTACATTTTATGACTTGACAGGTTAAAACTGTAACAAACTCACGTATACAGAGGAGAGATCCGCCATTTTGTTGTGACGTCACTGAAATCAGTTCAGTGACGTCACTGCAATCAGTTTAATCCTCAGCAATCAACTTAAGGCGGGAATTTTAAACAGCACATGGGGATCATAGCTACATACTTTTTACACGTAACACGCTAAAAGAATTACGATGTTTTAGATATTACGATGATATAAGATTCCAAAGTAATGAATTCAAACTTTCATGCTTGACAAAAAGTGAAGAGGACAAACTTTGTGATATTTTTCGTAATCTTATGTAGGCTGTGTGCCAGGCCTAAAGTTGTAGAAGTTGAACATGGTCAAGGACACAGGAACATTGGCAAGTCATCTGCTAACCACCCAATTAAGAAAGAATGGCTTACACTGTTCAAAATGAAGGATAAACGTTGAATAAAAATTAATTTACGATATAAACATTTCCAATTAGTTGACAAACTGGTTGACCTCGTCCGGAAGGTGACATTCTTTTTCGACGTGGAGTGTTCCCTACCAAATGTGTTGTACACATGTCGTCTTGTCATACGTGAGGCCGTGATGTTCAGGGTGTGTTCCAAATAGAGACTTTAGGAGATTGTCCGGCTGAGGCAGCACTAACGCTAGTGCTATTTCTAGACGTACATTTGCAAAATGTAAAAAAATAACGTTAAGGGTTAGTGTAACCGTTAGCGGTATATCTTAAACTCACTCTTAAATAATAGGTCATTATCGCTTGCTTTGTTTTTTTTGAGGAAACACGGGCAAGGAGGCCAGAGTTGCGGGACCCACGGCAAACGTCCTGAAGACACCCCACAAAGAAAAAAATTGGCGACCCATTCAACTTATTGTATCTGTCTAAAAACCCAGTTATGAGTGAACTTGGAGCTCACTGGTCTGTCGGCTCGATAATCTGATGCGCAAGTACATAACGTGATATAACGTGACAGAAGAAGATATGAAAAAACAGCACCATTCAATTCCATCCACGATTAGAGGGAGACCTCTCGAACAGGTGCTGTCTCGGATGTTACCATGATAGAATGCTATCATGATGATAAGAGAAAAAAATCCATTAGGAGAATATTTCACTGAAAATGCATTATCACTGTTTTTCTGTATCTACCAGGCAGCCGCTATTAACGTAATATAAGTTGACAAAGTTCACTTGCAAATTAATGTCTGTTTACAGTATATATGTGTGTGTACATTCTTGCAGTGCTGCAGGGCCATAAACGATGTAGTTTCAACTGCTGACCCCATATACTAACCAAAGCAATTTTTGAAGAAATTTCATGTACCTTATATAATATTTTTTGTTGTTTCCCAGGAGTGTCGGCAAGTTTTCCGCCTCATTTCTCTGCATCCGCGAGGAAACTTGAAGCGGCCCACACACGTGCAATATTATTGCACAATAAAGGATCAAAATGGGCAATATCATTGCCAATCTTACTTCTACCCATCATGCCACAAGTAACGACTCTATCTGGACCCCATTTGTGTAATGATATTGGATCGTGTATCTAAGCCTTAAGATTCTTTTCAAATAGACATTGAAGGGAAACGGTTTTTTTTGATAAATTAGCCCATATTGCTGTCCCCACAAAGGGGGAGGAGCCAAGCAGCTAACTTATGGCGTTCAAAGTGCGTGTTCATCGTATATCTTCAAGTGCCATTTCTTTGTCAAAAATCAGAAAAAAATTATTTCACTTACCTCCCCCATTTTTGTAACAAAGGTATGGAAATCGCCATACATTTGCTAAATCCACCGCGAAACCAATAATTGAGAGTAAAAAGTCGATTTTCTTTCCCCACGTCTCTCTACCGGGGGTTGTCATCGCAAGCTCTTGATCCTTTGGGTCCTTTTCCTGTTTCATTTCTATAGAGCACGTTTCTGGTATGTCTGTGATCCCGGGCGGAGCTCCGTTCGTGCTGGTCTGTGCAGGGACAAGTGCCTGGTGATCCGGGCTGGAAGCAACACTCGGGGGCTCACTCCCCGACGAGACATCATGTCCGCCATGACCAATCAGCTTCAGTTCAATATACTTCTCTTTTTCTTTCATGTTTGCCGCTATCTACGTCTCAATGAAAGCATATTCTCACAAACTCCGTTTTCCAATAGAAATGTGCAGAATAGAACGTTAATTCTCAGATAAACCGTACAGAGTGCATGAGAAATTATCCTGTGACCGTTTCCTGATTCCTTATGAATAACTTGACACGCCAAAAGGGGGTTGGGAAAGTGTCCGTCTTCTATGTGTAAACTGACGTAGCCATGGTTGAAAACTACTAAATTTAAACGACGTCCACTCGAATTCAATTAAGCTATCTACTTCGCCCACTCTGGCGTTGAGCTAGAATCCAGCACACTTGTACAAGAAACATCCCACTTCGTTGATTAATAGTTAGTGTTACAACTGGCGCCCTCCCTCCATCCTTACCCTTGATTGACATCAGCTGCTGACAGGAGAAGCCATTGAGATCGCATCCAACACCTCATTCATTAGTTGTCGCTGTCTTTCGTAAAAGCTCTTTGCCGCTGGCGGGAGCTGAAATCGTTTTGCGAATAACGCATTCCACTTGTAAAACTGCGGGCTAATTTCACGTCCTCATCCTCAGAAGCGTGGAAAGTAAATTTTCAAATCTTATAGACATTTTAGCACAAGGTGATATAGGTTCCCACTCCAGTGCAACTTAGCACGTCCTGTGTCATCGGTGTCCAAAAGTAAACTACGCGAATAATATGCCGAGAGGAAGATATCTTAGCAGCCAGTGTGGATCCCAGTTCTACAAACCAGGAACAAAAGACTCGTCCTTTATGCAGAATACTTGTTGGCAGTTAACACCTTCCTCGACCCCACAAGGTGAGGAGTGGCAGGAACGTCCCCTCGTATCTCATTAGCACATCCACAGCGACAATTTTCAGCCCTCTCTGGTCCAGTGCGTGAGTTATCGATATCACGCCAACTCTCGTGCGTTCCTTAGCAACAGTCTTGTCCTACCTCCCACAGTACCTCCGCCCCTTGCAAGGTACTCCAAATACAGGTAGGCCTACCACGAATTTGTTGCTTATGAGTCGTAGTAAGCACAGCACATTCTCTTGATCATGATTGTCCCAAGGCTATTCAAAAGGTCGATATTCAATCAAGCCACGCCAGAAGAAAGAAACCTACACGTAGGCCTACTTTCTTAATACTTCAAGTGCATGACCTACATTACCGACATCCTTGCTTTGTGCCTGTAATATGCTATTGTAACGAAATTGGTTTGGTGAATGACATTCCTGATCAAATAATTCTACCGATTGTAGCCGAGTTCAAGTATCAATGACTTTGTGTTCCAAGTGTAGTTTTTGTCTTTTATATCATCCAACTCGCGCCATCAATGGACGATTCGTCGTAACAGCCATTATGAAACACCGTTCATAAATACTCATGTAACGCATGTTGTGAAACTGACGGAAGAGAGCCCAACAGCTGTCTCGCTTTCGCGCTCTCTGTGTGATGCAACAGACCAAAGGTGAATGTCAAGTTAACATCTAAAGGTGTGACACATGGAAAACGGCGGCGTGAATTCTATATCCCGTAACTTCGTTTGATGGAATAATATGAAAGTGTTAATGACGATGCTTCCCACCACGGGGCGCCTTGTTCTACGCATGCGCTGCTAATCACTCCTAATTACATACAACTAATTAATTATTGGTTAGTCGTGCGATACTTTCAACAGACCCTGTGTTTAATTGTTAAAGAGGGTGAATGAGCCGAAGGACAGACCAAGATCCACCTGAATTCATCACATTTTTTTAACCAAAATCGGGTTTGGGGTGTACCATTCGTACACCCTTTGTCGTCGTTATTCTGGGTGGACCTTTCCGCGTCATCGTGAAGTCCCGTACTGAAAGCTGATGTCATAGAAACTAATTCAGTTGGCCACAGGTACAGACCCAGTAAACACTGGCATGATTGGTGTCAAAAGCGAAGGATCATCAATAGACGGCGCTGTTGACAGGGATCCAATCATAAGCCATCATCACAGGTTTAACCGACGCCGCCGAAACAAACTTTCTGATTGGCTATTAAGATAGGTGTACAAAATGTACACTGTATATTCATACTCGCGGCTGATTCCCAGCGGGGATTCCTCGTATCGGAGAGCTAACGCCACCTATTGGCGACCTTTAGAGGATAGCATCAACGAGCCAGTTTCTGAGCGCAGGTATTCGTTGTGGGTAGCGGTTTGATATTGCGGGATGAGTTTACCACGCCTCATGCCCGCCTGTATTGTTTGTAACAGGATTACGAGAGTCAGTCCCTCTTGATTCCAGGGAAATTGAAAAAATCTGACGAAAAATAAGAATGAACAACGTTTTTTTTCAATGTACATGTATACACGTGCATAATGCGAACATAAAGTCCACCTATTCCTACCGCTCAAAACTTGCTATTTACTTGAAAATTCATTAAGTA
Organism: Notospermus geniculatus; assembly: GCA_002633025.1. Taxonomy (NCBI): domain Eukaryota; kingdom Metazoa; phylum Nemertea; class Pilidiophora; order Heteronemertea; family Lineidae; genus Notospermus; species Notospermus geniculatus. The sequence continues at coordinate 83,452 of NMRB01000913.1, read as the reverse complement.
CAAAAAATTACACAAGCATTTAACTAAATGAACTAATACACAATAAAACATTTACATATACAGTGTTGGAGATATTGACTCAGGCAAGACACAACAGTTGCATAATATTTTACTCGCCTGCAGAACCAGCACAAAATGCATCGGAGTCGGGGTTTTTATTTTTTTCCGCGCAAATTCATTCATACATGTAACCCCGATTCGCCAGGCAAGGTACTTTGCCAAAGTTGTCTCCTCTCCTTCTTCAAGGTCAAACACACAAAGATGAGCCTGACTCTGGCGTGGAATAACGCGGCCAGTCTAGCTCCTCAATGGAGAGGCGCTATTCCCAGTGCTGCACACAGTAGACGTAATGCATAGGCCTAGTTGACAGTGGCAGCGGAGTACATCTCACTGAGCTCCTTACGAGAAGAGGTAGTGCTGCGATTCCCTACTAAAATCCATTGAACTCTTTGCCTACACATTAGGTACATGCTTGTAACTGCCTGCGCTTTTTTCTCTTTCACTCTTTTCAGGATCCTTGTCTCCCGGCTGATCGTCTGCAATCTGTGTGTCAGTTCTGCAACATGGACTACGTAGGCAGCATAGGCACGGAATCAACCCTTCTTTAGGGCCGAATGATATCCAATGTGCCAACTGAAATGAGACATTTATTGTATCTGTTGATGTATTTTTCCAAACCCAAAGCATTATTGGCCCTCTGAAGTATTATGGAAGAGACCATCTTAACCTATACTCGCGTTACTCACGTGGATGGGGTCGTTTACTTGCCCTTGCCAAGATACATGTAGGCCTAATTTGGCCTGCCCAGGTGCCAGGAAATCGCGTTTCCGGCACTTTTACCCCCACATTTTCGGGGCTTCGCGCCTTCGGCGCTCAGGGAATGGAGTTTGCCCATTCCACGCCCCCCCCCGTTCGGCAACTCCTGGATCCGCCACTGTAATAGTATTACAGTATGGGGTTGCATGATTTGGGCAATTGGAAGTAACAACTGTGTACTCACGACACACAATCGCGAGTACAGACATGACAGAGCGGGACAAGTGATGAAAGGAAAGTACCTTGAACCGTTTAATGTAACCTCTCTCAATGTCTGGATGCTCGCTGACTGGAGTGATGCTATACGCCAGTTTCTGTAGGAATGAAAGGAACAAATCCCAATATAAAACATGTAAAAGTTTGACGAGAAGGTACATCATACCACCCATTTTCCTCTGATCTCGTAGTACATGGGCAAGTATGCACCAATAGATCAGCACCATCGCTGGCGGGGTGGTGGCGGCCCGACCAATCCAACGACTTCCTTGCCAGACTTCTAGTGCCTTCACGCCGTTTTGAGAATAGTCAGTCAAATAGCGTTCTTCACTGCAAGCATGCGAAATTTTGCGCCATTTAACTCTACATCTACCAATACTTACTAATCTAAATGAGTTTCCTCTGGCAGTTACCAGGGTGTACACAGCAAATATTGGTATGAGGATGAGGCTAGAACAGGTGAGATACCAGGCGACACCATCGGCCCAATCAGGGTATTCGTATTTTCCAGTGGCCAGGTCGAGGGTCAGGTGAGTATGACTGATCAAGCTCCATACCACGATAGTCTGGAGAAGAAAGAAGTATACATGGGCATCCTTCACCGCCTTTTCACGCAATCCCATTTCTACATTGTATTTCTTGCTGATTATGTACGTTGACTGCATCACAACGAATTCGACTACAACACTGTTATCGTTGTATTATAAGTACATGTACGTATATAGAAGAGTGCTGGCCTGTTCCATAGACCATCAGCAGTCGCGACGGTTACTTCCAAAACAAAGCCGCCCATTTGCATTAGGCCTACCTTGGGAGACACCTGCAGTAACTCACCATCAGAAACACTGGACTCAAGTATTTCCAACAGAATCTCCAATAAAACCCAGGATAAAATCCCAGCATGGATTTTGCATCCTCGCAGAATTGGTCCATTCCTGGAATGGTAAAATCAGGCCTATACTGTTAGACCTCAGGGCAGGACCAAAGCCATTGTAAATTATAATCATGCTTGCCCTCCCGTTTTTTTGCAGAACGGCAGTTTTATTCTTTTAAGGGGAGGACCATTGATATTCATTTCGATGCGTACTGGGCAATCAGTCATAGTCTCCTCGTCCAAGTCATCACAGTATATCACGAAAGTTTGGCAAAGATAGTGCGGTCAGAAAATTGTTGAGACGCTCACTCTTGCACCAAATACCTGCTCCCTATTCATTGTCTTCCCAAACAGCACGTTCCTTGGTTTTCTGGGCCCATATTCATAAAACCTTGCCAGGCCTAGTTACCTGCTAAAGTGCCCAGTTTTTGTACAGGCCAATGTACACAACTAGCAACCAACTAAGCTAGCAAGGTTTTATGAATATAGGCCCTGATTTATTCCTTTCTAGAAGAAGCTGTATTTGCTTTCCTTACCATAGACCCAGCTTACACAGATAGCCTGTGACAGAGCTACGAAGAGAATAGAGATGCCGGCGCTGTAGTTGTCCATCAGGGTCACCGTATACAATCCACCCTGGAAAATCATGTTTCAAAACATTTCGAAACCATACACCAATTCGCATCGTGAAAAAGGAGAGACGAATGGATTAATACGAAGGAGATTGTCGGATTGCTTCGCTTGTATTTTAACAGAGGGCGATCACTCTCGAAGAGTGCACTCGCAGCAGACTTCAATAGTGGCAGCTAGGTTGCAGTAGCTAATGGCCAAATGCAGCTTTAAATTCGCACGTTGAACCTGCTTACTCGGTCACGTATGTGGCAACAATGTCGGAAACCTCTCCTTGGGGTAGTACCATCCAGGCAAAGGCATGCAAATTGTGGGCATGGCACAGTACGGCAGCCTACTTTGTCCTCTGCGACAGGAGGAAAATATCAAAATCGGCGAAAAGAATTGTTTATTGTCATCAATGATCTGAACCAGTGGGTTTTGAACTTACTTGAGTGGAGTTCATTATTGAGAACAGAAAGGCAACAAGACATACGAGGGCAGTAGCTATCTCTCTGCTCCATTTATACCGCTTGAACAGGTCAGCGTATTCATCTTTGAGACCTGTTAGAATAGACTCAAGGCCCCCGAACTAGACGATAAAGAAAAGCAAGAATAAATGCGAGGTAAATGATACTATTTACACAAGGTACAAGTACATGTACATGTGCATGCTGGGAAAACATCAAAAACAATGTAAACAGAGCGCAGTTGAAACGTTTTCCTTCTTTATCTTGGAAAACTGGGCCTAATAGATACTAGACCGTACGTCAATCAATGGGAACTATTCCGAGCGGTACACTGGAATCAAGTTTGTATGGAATGGCAACAGACCAGAAGATTACTGCACTCTTGAGAGCCATGTCATTTGTGGAAACAAATTTTATACCGATTTGTACAAGTCATAAAATCGTCATTTCACAATTCTACCATAAGACACACCCCAACAACACACCCCATGATCGTATGAGGTACTTACGGAGCTGTCAAGCCCGAGGGTGAGCAACATGAGGAAGAAAAGAAGCGCCCAAAAAACTGACCCAGGGATCGTGGCGATGGCCTCCGGGTAAACAATGAACACTAGCCCTGGCCCTGGAAGGGAAACCTTCTGGTCACGAAGAAGTTATCATTCATTATTCTACATCGATGGTCTTGGTTCTGGTCACGAAGAAGTTATCATTCATTACTCTACATCGATGGTCTGGGTTGTGGGATGAGGATACAACCAACTTGCAACAGCGACTTCCTTAATCACGTTTTCAAATGGTGCACGATTCAGTTCGGTCAAAAGATCCGAGTATAGACCGTGTAGTGGTTGGCAATGAGTGCCAATGCCTGGGTCGGAGTCACACTGTCAAATGCTCTGTTGAAATCAAGAACATCACATAAGCCTCAGGATAAAAGTCTTCTCACCTTCTGCAACGACGTCTTTGATTTCCATGTGTTTAGATGCTGCCATGAAGCCAAGGTAGGAAAATACCACAAAACCAGAGAATATGCTGGTGAAACTATTGACGAGGCACGCCGTGATGCAGTCTCTGAAACCACAATAAGGATCTCCATTAAGGGAGGAGGAACAAGGATGAGGGGATTTAGAACTTCTATATGTGGTTGGCATGCAATATTATGTGTACATGCACTAGCAAGAGTTTATATTGCTGAAAGCACTACGACCGTATATAAAGCCCCCAGCACAGGCAGTGTTTCTAAGTCAAAATCGCCGTCTTGTGGAATCATACCTATGGCAGTTATTGTCCCGTGGGTTGTAACTTGAGTAAGCTATGTGGACGCCAAAACCTGCCCCTACAGAATAAAAGATCTGTACAGCCGCATCAATCCAAACCTGTAACAAATATCAGGAGACTGTCATTCTTGTAAAGCCATCTTTTATAACATTGGGCCGTCCTCATCGTCCCAGAAAGTTGCCTTCAATTTCGAACCCAATCAAATTTCCTTTAATGTGCGGTCGCGTACGTAATCATCGGATGTTATCCTCTGTGTACTGATATGAGGCTGGGCCTAACCCTGACCTTTCCCATCAGCCAATCATTCTACTCGTGAGTAAAAGGTATTCTGATTGGTTCCGGTGATTTCGCACTCGACGCTGGTGTTTAGCCAATCTCGTACCCAGAGTTCAATGCCACATTAAACTCTGGAAAGGGCTAGACCGGTACTACTTTTCCACAGTGCAAAATGCATTGTTGGTGGCGGATGAATTTCTGACCGTTGCACAGCGAATTGCGTAGGGATTCGAAAGAGTTCGTTCTTTTTTCCGTAATAAAACATCGAATACCCAACGGAATGTTAAAATAGTAGTAATTTTACAAATACTGGAACAAATTCTAATTTTCGGTATGATTATTTTATTGATGTTATCCTCTGTGTAATGATATGAAGTTGGGCCTAACCCTGACCTTTCCCATCAGCCAATCATTCTACTCGTGAGTAAAAGGTATTCTGATTGGTTCCGGTGATTTCGCACTCGACGCTGGTGTTTAGCCAATCTCGTACCCAGAGTTCAATGCCACATTAAACTCTGGAAAGGGCTAGACCGGTACTACTTTTCCACAGTGGAAAATGCATTGTTGGTGGCGGATGAATTTCTGACCGTTGCACAGCGAATTGCGTAGGGATTCGAAAGAGTTCGTTCTTTTTTCCATAATAAAACATCGAATACCCAACGGAATGTTAAAATAGTCATTAGTAATTTTACAAATATTGGAACAAATTCTAATTTTCGGTATGATTATTTTATCAAATAATTTGTAAAATCGATGAGCACAAGAATCTTGTGCTGGGTTCCAGCCCTTTTCAGAGGTCTTAGCCAAGGAACGATGGTGGTGACCTCTTCAGATTGGTGTTTAGCATCACTTGGTCTCAGTGCTATTGTCCATTGGTCTACAAAAGTGTGTTCGAGGTTGTCACCATTCCCAGTTAGACATGGCGAAGTTATACCTGATGTTCGTGTAACCTTTCCATTCGTGGTACAATGAAATATATTTGATCCCCTCAAAAGCGCCCTCTAACATCAGACCTCGTATAAGTAGAATCAGAAGGACAATGTAGGGCATGGTGGCTGTCACCCAAACAGCCTGTAAAGATACGGAATTAGACATGTTAGATTGTGTTATTATAACTTCTTTTTAACGTGCCAACTGCCATGTCACTAGATCATCACGCTCTAGCTATTATACCGGTAATACAAATCCCAAATAGTCGTCATTTTGAAATATTTTCCATCAACTTGATCAAATAAAGCACGGTTTGGTTTAGATGTCATGCAAAAATGTACTTTCACACGAGTCAGAATGGTCGGGCGTTTTCGGTCCCACGGCCTAGATATTCCAAGCGAGCCTACCTTGCCCATCGACTTAACGCCCTTCCACAAGCTGAAGTACAGCAGAACAAAGACAAGGATGGTACAGCCCGTGATCTTTCCCGACGGGGTGCCAAGATCCCCAACCCCCGTACTTTCGTGGAGCTCGAGCACATGGCGCCTGCAAAATTAAGAACCACTACAGATCGTTACACCGGTAATGGCCTTCAATAGTCTTTGTGGCCTCGCCCAAAAGGTATTACCCGGCACCCCACAACTTTCCCCCGTACAAAAAATTCGAGGGAGTCCGAGAAGGGCCCGTAAGCGGCATAACCAATAGAATGACCATAGTCGAAACTGTTCAACCCAAAAAACGGCACTCCTGTCAGTCTCGCGACGATGTAACGTTTTTGAATGCTCCCCATCTGTGAATGTCTCCCAAGTATTGCCTGACGGCATACGCTGCGACTCGACAATGGGGACAAACAAAGAAACGCGTCAATCTGTCTACCAGCGTTTCCCAAACAAGGGGAACACTGGCATACGGAAACACTGGCAGATGCCACACGGGCAGTACTCTCTGGAGGCTGGACGGACAAGCTCCGTCCACGGCCCTGAAGTACAGAATTTGTTGACCGTATTTAGTTTTTCATGACAAGCGTTCTTTTGTTTAATTTGACAATGAAAATGACAGTGTCCCAATTTCACTCCGGAAAATGAGTGTAATTATATGAAAATGGTCACCTGGCTTGCCATTTGCACGATAAATATGTGGTAATAACGATGATGTTGATGATACCTATGGGACAAGATAACTAATGAAACGACATGAAAGTCGCTGTACGTTGAATGGTGGAATAGCATAAGTACACAATGAAACCACACATTGGACATGGTAATCAAACCGACAATATTTATAGAAGGAAATCAAATTGTGTTGGGCAAGATATGCAACGCAACGATAGTCAGAAAACTTTCGATGCAAAGACCCCGAAACGCTAACGCCAACCAATCCCATTATTCGATGCATCGAATAGTGCACCGAACAAAAGGATAGACGTTCGCATAGGCGTTTCGCGAGCTTTGCGAAAACTACCTGTGTTAGCATTTCTGGAAAGCTGGAAAGCGTCCGAAATACCAACGCGAACGCCAATTCCATCGTCCGATGCGACGAAGCGAGCACAGAACAAAAGGCTAGGCGTTCGCACTGGCGTGTTGGACGCTTTTTTTTAATAGTACGTATATTACGCATTTACTCGAAGTATTCGGCAGCTGGCGAGACCCATTCTGTCGTATTAGTAGCATTCGCTGACGACGCCCCGTCTGTCGCATTCCACGCTGACGCATTGGCGGCGTAGGCATCCCAGCAGTTTTCCGTATTCCACTCGTTACCACAGGAGGTCCACGGCGTCCCGGTAAAGGACATAAAAAAGTAGTAGATTGACCAGGCAATCACCACGTTGTAGTACCAGGCGACGTAGAAACTGATGAGGCAGGCGCACCAGCCAAGACCTGAAACGAGTGCCGAGAATGACTTCGTTGTTTCGTCAGCGTCCTTGCCGAAATCGTTGGAAGCAATGGATGGAAAGTCACCACTTGTAATGGCTAGTTCGCCCAAATTCATCAGTCCTTGGGTTTAGTAATGTACCTGCAGGTCATAGCAATTGTAAGAATAAAATAACCGCTAATGAAATGGCCAGGGCCATTGTGCTCACCTCTGTGACAGAGTATGAAGTGTGAGTAGCCTGGTAATACACTGAATGGTGAAGGATTAGTGCAGAAACATCGTAACATTTACTACCGATGAGATGTGGCTTGATCTTTCCCGACGGGGTGCCAAGATCCCCAACCCCCGTACTTTCGTGGAGCTCGAGCACATGGCGCCTGCAAAATTAAGAACCACTACAGTTCGTTACACCGGTAACGGGCCTTCAATAGTCTTTGTGGCCTCGCCCAAAAGGTATTACCTGGCACCCCTCAATTTTCCCCCGTACAAAAGATTCTAGGGAGTCCGAGAAGGGCCCGTAAGCGGTATAACGAATAGAACGACCATAATCGAAACTGTTCTAACACAAAACAAAAAAGGCACTCCTGTCAGTCTCGCGACGATGTAACGTTTTTGAATGCTCCCCACCTGTGAATGTCCCCAAGTTTTGCCTGACGGCATACGCTGCGACTCGACAATGGGGGAAAACAGAGAAACGCGTCAATCTGTCTACCAGCGTTTCCCAAACAAGGGGAACACAGATATACGGAAACACTGGCAAATGTCACACGGGCACTACTCTCTGGAGGCTGGACGGACAAACTCCGTCCACGGCCCTGAAGTACAGAATTTGTTGACCGTATTTAGTTTTTCATGACAAGCGTTCTTTTGTTTAATTTGACAATGAAAATGACAGTGTCCCAATTTCACTCCGGAAAATGAGTGTAATTATATGAAAATGGTCACCTGCATGGCTTGCCATTTGCACGATAAATATGTGGTAATAACGATGATGTTGATGATACCTATGGGACAAGATAACTAATGAAACGACATGAAAGTCACTGTACGTTGAATGATGGAATAAGCATAAGTACACAATGAAACCACACATTGGACATGATAATCAAACCGTCAATATTTATAGAAGGAAATCAAATTGTGTTGGGCAAGATATGCAACGCAACGATAGTCAGAAAGCTTTCGATGCAAAGACCCCCGAAACGCTAACGCCGACCAATCCCATTATTCGATGCATCGAATAGTACACCGAACAAAAGGATAGACGTTCGCATAGGCGTTTCGCGAGCTTTTCGAAAAGTACCTGTGTTAGCATTTCTGGAAAGCGTCCGAAATACCAACGCGAACGCCAATTCCATCGTCCGATGCGACGAAGCGAGCACAGAACAAAAGGCTATGCGTTCGCACTGGCGTGTTGGACGCTTTTTTTTAATCGAAGTGGCTATTTATCAAGCCCGGCTCGCTGAACAGTACGCAAAATTGGGCTTAAACGTCGAGCTGGCCGTATTTCCGGAACCAGGTGACAAATACTCTACCATTGTCTTCAGTGTGTTGATTGGCACATTGCAAAGGTGTTGGGCTTACACCCCTGAGGTCGAGGGTTCGATTCCCGTGTGGTCATAATGTTTTTTCATTATTTTTCTTTTTTTTGTTTTCCTTTTCTTAGAAAATTATGTTGACTTTTCCAAATTTCTACAAAGAACAACTGGTTAATTATTTTTTTCTTAGTGGTGACACTGATAAAATCGTCTACAGAATCGTTGCATCATCCTGGGCACACCCTGGTGTTCGGACTCACCGGCAGATTCTGACCCCCAAACCCCAGCGGATTAATCTTCAGACTGACGAAAACCGAGAGTCTGAAGCTAGGCATGCGACCACAGTGTCTAAGATTTGGGTTGGGTCATCACACAGAAACAAGGGTTGAAAAAAGGATAAATTGGCTTCGGAGACCCCCATGTTGCGAGCAATGAAACACCACCACACTGCCGACTTCCCAACTAAACAAGCTGAAGCCATTGCATATTCATGAGGAGGCCTGTCTTGACGAACAATGCCGATTTTGAAGCTTGCTTGTCAAGCTAGCTCGATAAATAACACTGAAACCACGTACTCCTCATCGAGCGGCTTGACAAATAAGACCGAAAGTAGTGCTTATTCATCGAGCGGCTCGATAAATAAACCCGGTCTTTTTTAATAGTACGTATATTACGCATTTACTCGAAGTATTCGGCAGCTGGCGAGACCCATTCTGTCGTATTAGTTGCATTCGCTGACGACGCCCCGTCTGTCGCATTCCACGCTGAAGCATTGGCGGCGTAGGCATCCCAGCAGTTTTCCGTATTCCACTCGTTACCACAGGAGGTCCACGGCGTCCCGGTGAAGGACATAAAGAAGTAGTAGATTGACCAGGCAATCACCACGTTGTAGTACCAGGCGACGTAGAAACTGATGAGGCAGGCGCACCAGCCAAGACCTGAAACGAGTGCCGAGAATGACTTCGTTGTTCCGGCAGCGTCCTTGCCGAAATTGTTGAAACAATGGAAAGTCACCACTTGCAATAGGGCTATTCACCCAAATTTACCAGTCCTTGGCTTTATGTAATGTACCTGCAGGTCATGGCAATTGCAAACATAAGATAACTGCCAAAAATGCCTCACACACCGACGTATAGTAAGGGAAGAGTTGCTCTGGAGGTTTTGTAAAATATTGTAGGCCAACTACGTGCAGGTCTCCTAGGGTCTGTGGAAAATGGTACGTTATGATCATGGTCATCGACGTGTGTCATGCGAATGCACTATCTCAGCAATAATGGTCATCCACATGCAAAAAGGCAATACCTGCAATGGCTCACCTTTAAAAATGGGTGATATTCTCCATATACTGATGACGCCTGTCTGCTGATATTGTCCGAGGATTAACTCAAGGAAGAAGAGAGGCAGAGCGCCACACACCAACATGGTGAAGTAGGGAATGAGAAAGGCACCTAAAGTAAGGAAAAGGTATACGTATAATGGGTCATATGATTAACGACTAGTAAATGCTTTTACTTGGAATCTGCAGTACAAATGCACCAGTCAATGCTGTACAAATCTGAAGTAAAAGCAGTTGCCAGCATTCACCCAGTGTACACATTGAGCAAAACGGTGAGTAAATGAGCAGTACCTCCAAAGGAAGAGTGATTTTTACCAAGTGTCCAAGCCTACCACTTTTTCTTTGAACGTCATATTCTTCTTTGAGGCAATCAACAGTTGCTGTAGTTCTTTGGATGGCACTCAAAGGTTACAACCCGGGGTTACAACAAAAGTTCCTTGTGGACGTTTCGCCCACCCTTTCGGTGTTAACGCCTTACCGAAAGGGTGGGCGAAACGTCAAGGAACTTTGTTGTAACCTTTGAGTGCCACCCAAAGAACTAGAACATGCAACCTGCCACTTTTGGACACTTGTTCTGAGGGGTGCAGGGGTGAAGTCGACACATGGCTATCTTCAGAAACCACGACCAATCGAATTTAGCTGTAGACTAACTAGGACTGGCATTCCTAGGACTGCCATCCTTTCCATACCGACAAGAAGAGATTTAGGACCATGTTATCTAAAGGTAATGCTCCGTAACCTACGACGAGCCTGAATCGCTACATGGATCACGGAAAGCAGCTAAAAGTGTCATTGGCGCCTATTTGTGGATCATGTTGACTTACAGCAATAATGATGCTTCTGTCAACAGCTTTTTTGAGGTCACAAGCACTTAAAGGCGTAAAAGCCGTGAGAAATCTAAACATGTTGAGGGTGATATGAGAATGCTTCTAATCAATGGTTATAATTGTTATAATCGCGATGGTCATTCAATACTGTCAAATTTATCACGATTTGTGAAGTGTAAATTAATCTAAAATTGGACTTAGGTCATGAGATTCTCTCGTGAAGGTTGCAGTGAAGCGCTGTCATGAATGAAAATCATGGAAAAAGTCAAAGTGGATCTTTTAATACATAAGCTAATCGGCGAATTATCGTGTCGCACTAATTGAATATGACTAAACTGCTCTCGTTTTCATGATCGTTTTAGGATAACCCAGTGCCTTACACCCATCGTGGATTAGAGGCACACTTGGCACTGTCATACAGGATGTCCCAAAGAAAAGTCCGGGCAAACCAGGCAACCTCAGAAGCTAGGTTTCTATCAGGATCCGGAGAAACCTAGATTAAACAAGCCTGGTGGCGACAGGAGTTCGCTCTGTCGAATAGGCATGGTTGGGGAGAAGGTAGGAATGTGGAGGAAGTGGTGACTGTACGCTCACTGCACACGAATCTCACCACGGGAAAAAGCCTGGCTGAACATGTGAAAGCAGGGGTGGCTGCCCACCCCTACGAAAAATCGACGCGACCACGCAATACCCAGAGCTCAGAGCGGACAAATCGCGGAACTACACTTTGTACACAAGCTCGGCGAGAAGTCGCCGAAATTTGTACCTTTGCTGACGTTTGTTCGTACTGCCCAACTAATCAGGTCGAAAGCTAGTGATACACTACCACCAGGCGCAATATGACGTTAAAATACCGCAAAATAAGGCCGTAAACGTCAAGGAAAGCTGAGTTGACGTCTAAAAATAGCTTCAAAAGTGGTGTGAAAATAGGGGTCCATATGGTCGCAGCTAGCGCTCCAAGCGGCTCCATAGCGAACCAACTGAGATTGCCTGGTTCGGCCTGGACAATTTTTTGGGACATCCTGTACAGTCAGCTCTGGGTACGACACTTCTCCATGAGATATTGCCTTGTTGACCTCAGGTGCAATCGGTTTGGAAAATAATCACACGGGATAAGAAAGCCATGCTACGGCTGTTTCGACATGTGGTGAATCGTCTTTAAGACGAAAAAAGCCACGATAGAACTGTTTTACTACAGGAATGCGGCCAGCTGGCGAAGGAATCCAAAAGTACAGGTACTCTACTGGTGTCCAAGTGACGTAGAGGGCTTCCCAGCCTCCTGGTACAAAGCAAGCACACACTCTTACACTTATTTCGTCCATTTGACACCAAACACCGCCTGTTTTTGACCTGGATTGTTCTGGTGATTGCCAATTACCCACTTGATCTGAAATTTCTAATATGGTAGGACGATGGTTCACTGGCTCACACAACTGTGGTAACTTTACCAACAATTAATAGAAAATTCATTACGTTTGAAGGCCTACTCGATGGAATAGAAAGCCTTGTACCGGTATAGCATATTAATTTCGCCAATTGGGCCGTTTGTCAGGAATTGGACGTCGTAACTTTCGTGTAGATCAGAAACTTTTGACAGACTAAGTGTTGGATTGAGACATTTTCGGCGACAGCGGCAACCATGAGGCGATGTAAACACGAATCTACTTTTCTTTTCTTTTCAGTGCGAGGACGAACTAATATAGTACGGCCACTTGCCGGCAGGTGCCACCAGCATAGACTAATAAAATGGTCAGGGACCATGTGCTCACCTGTGTGACATGGCAGGACATGACCTAGATACATGTATACTCTTTCAAGGTCAAAACATTCTAGCAACAGTAGTTTATGAGATACCTGGGCCAATGGCCGTTTTCCAAGACGGCTGCCTGGCAGCCACATATGAGCTCCATTCGGGCCAAAACGACGTCGACGGACACTGCATGATGACATAGGCTCAACGGTGAGCCAAAAACTAGGGGTACCTTCGTGTCTACGGCACACCTCTACTCTCCTGCATCTCGCCAGCTTCCCACATTCCTGTAGCAAAATTCTTCTATCTTGTCTTTCATCATAGGATTTGAACATTTTCCCAAAACGGTTCACCTCCAGTACAATAGTAGCACATCCCGTACTCGGGATATGTCAGCGTATTTGAAGACCACCATCAGAGAACTGGCACTGAACTGCACAAGCGAATTTGAGTATACTGTATCAATGTATTTGAGTATACTGTATGAATGGTATGCTTTGTTGCACCAACTTGGCATCAAATTTGTGTAACTTGGCATTAGGCCTATATGATTCTAACCTCCTTTATTCAATTATTGTCTCAGTGAGGCTGGAAGAATAAAAGGACGAGATAAAAAATTCGCTGGGGCGTTGTCGCTTCCATCTTCTACATGTAGGTCAGTTGCAGTTGCACTTCTGTCCAATATCTTTGTGTTTGGCCTAATTATGGTAATCACAGCTTCTTATATTCGCAGTAAAGTAGGCATTGGGCCCTTAAATCAGTGATATGAGTATGAGATGATGTACTGTTTACGTTTCGCTGATAACTTATCTGCAACAATAGCGGAGCCGTGAAATTGCTTTTTCCACAGTTCCAAGTTGTTTGTAAACACCATCAACGACCTGGGTGTATTCATAAAACCTTGCTCGGCCTTGCTGAGAACCCAGTTTTCACAGGCAAATCTACGCAAGCCAGCAACCAAGCTAGCATGGTTTTATGGATATTGGCCTTGGCCCTGGGATTCTGCTGCTGGTAGCTGATGAGAGATGTCGGTCATGTAGGTGGTTGAATGCCTCCTTCGTAAATTGAAAAAAGTGTGCACGTGCAGTAAACACTATACACCAAGTCGTCCACAGACCTCACCCACCTCGTCGAGTAAATGGGCCGTCAACCGCTTGTGGTTGATTTATCTCTCAAATAAGCAACAGAATTATAATACATTGTATAACAAATTCAAATTCAATTTCAAATTCAATTCACATTACATGTACATTGTATATGCAATCTTTAATCAACCTTCAAACAAACATTTTGGCCTTATTCCAGGCCTAGGCCTTGGTCAGGTACTTATCAAATGTTCACATTCATACAGTCACACATAATTTGGCATTATGCATTACCAGCAGCGAGCAACCCAAAGTTCTGCCTGCCCTAGTTCTGCATCGACACGGCCAGTCACAGGCTGCACTCGCTGACCCTTTATCAAGAACCCTCAGTGGTACTCACCTCCGCCATTCTTGTAACAGAGATAGGGAAATCGCCAAACATTTGCCAAATCTACGGCGAATCCGATGGTCGAGAGTAAGAAATCGAACCGAGTGCCCCATGATAATCGTTCTTCTTCCTCCTCTTCCCCTGGTTCAGGCTCAGTCTTCACAAGAGTCCCATCTTCATCGGGTTTATCCTTGATAACATTTAACGGCACTTCCTCTAGCGTACTATTACCATCCTGCTGCTCCTTCTCCTTCGACACCATGTTGAACTGCGATTTGCGATGCTTCAGTGAAGGTTTCACAGCAGCAGTCAACGAACCTTGCCAGTGTACATACCTACGGGCCTATTCTCCATGGCTTAGGTACGGCAAGTGTCCGTACAACCGCCAAGGAACAAGAAGTAGGTTAAACGCTCGCCTATCATTCCGACCTGTCATAGGTTGGCTATCAGAAGTGAAGTTTTTCTAGTGGTATCATTGGATTGTTAACCATGGCCTAGAAAGGCCTAAAAAATCAGCCGCACTCCTATACACTCTTAATGTTTAATTGTTCAAAACTTTTGATGCAGCCAAATCTAGGCTATGTACACTGGATGAAAAGATAGGTTTCAGGCCCAAGAGTATGTATAAACATGTAAACTCTCAGTAAAAAGATTGTTTTTCCTTTGCCTGTTGCTGTTCCACCCCATAATATGCAGAAGTCAAAACTAATCGGAATAATTCGAGTGGGAAGTGCAGGTACCCAAATATCATTTGAGATGTGTACTCACGTGGAAAAAACGGAAGTTGGTCGAAAAGACCACCAGTAGACTAAACTTAACATGATAATAATGGGGAAACACTAGTGTTCTCCGAGGCTACCTATTACTGGTTGTAAGAGGCCCAGCAAACAACTGGGCAAGAAAACCCATGTAAGTACAATGTAGGCGGCATGCCAGAAAAGTACTTTATAGTACATGTACATGTACATGTAGGCCTATCGATGTTGAGAGAGAAAATGCAAGAACGACTCAATCGCAAGGGCCAATAAATAGGCCGACATCGACCAGCGTGACTGAAGATTTTGGCAACAGCCGCTGCGATGTTCCAGAAGCCGCATGTAATGGAGACCTAGAAACTAATGACAGCCNCCCCCCCCCCCCCCCGAGTCACAATAGGAATGCTGAAGAAAATTGGCCAATTCTGATATCTGCCCACACAAGTGTCAGTAGGGGAGAGCGACGCTGGTTGTAACACTTTTTCGTTTCAGGTACATTACTTGCTAATTACAGGACGTATCTATAACCTGCTTGGTCTTTTGAATATTTGATGTCAATGGTTACTTGTGCATTGAACAAAGTTTAGCCATCTCTGTCCAGGTCTCTGGAAAATGTGTCCGAAGTCGATTGTTACAACCAACCCCGATATAAAATTATGGGGAGACACTGAGGCTCAATGATTTAAATTCAAAAGTCAAAACAACACACCCGACCAGAAATAAGACGGACAGACAGGTCTGCGTTGGCGTGACTGACTTTATTCAGGCATTTTAATTTCTTGAAAAAATCTTGAAATTACATCACCTTGGCGGTGGGAGAAAACCAAAGATTTCGTCAGAAATTGCAAATTAAAGAAAATAAAAAGGAGCTCTAGGCTGTTGTAGATACATGGACGCCGTCTAGACGCGGTGACTTCCCTTGTTCTTTGTACAAATGGCTTGGACTTGGCATCCCATACCACATTCCTTCGGCAATCTACAGATCTTCTGACGAACGGATATTTCTATCAAGGTTCGGGCTTTGAATACTGTTGTACTGGAGATAAGAAAGGACCCGTTTAAAGCGAATTGATATCGAAAAAATTTGATTTAGAAATAGAATTTGAAAGGGGACGAATTTTCGGGGGAAAATGTAAACAAACTTCTCCAGAATGTCAACAAAAAATGTTCGTGCATTCTGATTGGCTGAAATTTTGTGTTTACAAACACCAGCCAAATGTAAATAAAATCCGCTATCAATTCGCTATCAGTTAGCGGTCAGGATACATTACGGTAGGCCTTACAAGCACAAGTACGGAACCTTCTTCGAGGTGTAGACAACCCAATTCCTTTTCCCCATTCGGCACAAGCAAAGTCGCCAACCGAGGACCCTTCCAAACTCCGGGAAGAGACGTGACCGAAATAGGAGATGTCAGTCAGTTGACCAATACGAGTCACTGCGGCCCTAGCGGACCCATTCATGGTTAACTGAGCACCAAACGGGAGAATGTTCTTTTGTATTGGTCCGCTAGAACTTTGCTGCCATCTCCTGGCGATTAAGTGCGGTTGTGTGCTCCTACTGATGGACGTGCACATAAATTCGAAAAAGATCTTTCGAAAAAGTGGGACAATATACGTACGGTGCGTATCTCAGACATTTGACCAATTTGTAGGAATTTTCGTTTTTGTTGGGATCCCTTGGACAGGAGACAGTGGGACCGTTTGGATTTTCAAATGGCTCTGGGGGTACAATGCCACTGATGTACACGACGTTGATTCCCGGGGCACAAGTTGCGAAGGCCTGAAACGTGAAGCGTGTACTCTCATCACACCAGCACTCCTGGGTGTGTAATTGTGAATTCGAATCTCGATCAGCAGTCATGTTTAAAAACGCTGTTGCTATGAGCACGAGATAGCCATGGCATTTGAAAGGTTGCTGCAAGGATTCAGGACGTATCTATTCAATATTCAATACCCGAACTTGTCCTTTTTTACTCTTGTGTCTAAAGGCATAGCATACGCCTTCTTCGATCTTGACTCCGCTGCATGCTCCTTGTTGTCCGACACATCCGCAGTCAACGAGTGACATACCGGGCCCACATTTCACATTACTCATCGTCGATGATGGCTTTCCCATTGCAGCTGAAGTAAAACGTCATTGCTTGTGTGATGTTTCGACGCAAGCGAGCCCGAAAACGCGAACATGGAGTATTAATGGGCCTACCGAGTTCAAAACATGGACGCGGCAACTGAAAGCGTCCTAAGCAATGCCATGACTTTAATATAATGTGATTAGGCCTATATTATTTGTACACACTGCACACACCGGGTCGTGTACAAGAGGAGAGAATCCTAGGAATGGAAGTCCTCAAAGTGGTCCTGAAAGCGGATCACTGATTGGCCAGCTAGTTTGGCGCCAACACACACTAGCGACACCTATTGGTTATCTCCCGAAAATCGCGTGAATCGATCAGCAGTTGCCGAGCGCGGAAAGAGCGATTCGAAACTGCGGCGTGAGTTGACATTTTCTCGTGCAAACCTGGGTACAGAGTTAGGATGGAAATAATTTTTTCTTACACTTTTTCCCAATTGTTTTACTTTGCGCTGTCGGTGATGCTAATTAAATCAGAACAAAAGAAAATGTTAAAAATTTAAAATTTAATCATCGAATCGTATTATGTGTTGATTACGAATGCAGGTAAAAATCTCCTTTCCAATTAATTGGGGATTTTTACCTGCGCTGGGCGTAAATTCACGGTGAAAGAAATTTTCTTACCAGCTGTTGGTCCTGGTTGATTTTGTTTATGCGGTGGTGCTAAAACAATTAAATAAGAAAAATGCCATTGAATCAAAAAAGTGAACCACTAGGTTCCCTTTATGGGTTGTGTAAGATGGAGACTTTTCAAACCTGGGCAGTATTACTAGTACTAGTAACAGATTTGCGGTAAATTGCGAAATGAGAACGTCGAAAATCATGCTGTCCTGCGTCCAGGCCTGCTTATTTATTTTTTGCACCGATCATACGCCGATGTACAAAAAAGACGTTCTTTCAGATGTGGGTAGAAACCTTTTTTTGCGGGCCGAAACTAAGAGAACCAATAATTGCATACACTGAGCAAAATAACTGCATTTTCCTCCTAGTTTTTGACGAAAAATTTTTCCTCACCGTCTGTTTTTCCTACTTTACTTGGTGGCTTCACCGGTGGAACTAAAATCGATGCAATTCAAAAACAAAGATTAATTGAAGATATTAACCATTAATGAAGTACTGACTGCACATGCAAAATAGTAGGCCTCCTCAATGATCTACCTCAACCGACCTGCGATAACAATCTCCTGTGATCTGGTAAAACTTACATGTAGTAAGACTCATTTAGACAATTTTGAGAAAATCAAGGAAAACCGTTTTCCTACAGGATTAAGCTCCAGGAGACAAAAGGAATTTCGTGTTGCCTTTTTAGTTGGGCATGATGGAAGGTCTTTCCAGTGCATAACATTTCATTTGGTTTGATGGCTTATTCAGGTTACATATAATGACTTAGGGTTTTTTATTGATCAAAGTTATTTCAGTGGTTACGGTTTTCATCAACAAAAACCTTACTGAGACGGGTTTTATGCATTTTTATTTCATAATATGAAGGGATAATACCTAGTAAGTTCAAATTTGGGGCTAACTCAATTTTCATAAAAAAGTGACTTACTAGGTTTTACCAGATCACAGGAGCAATGTGGGCAGGGCAGCATGACAAGGTCATGAAAGTTCATCAACAAAATGCAAACAAAATCTAGGGAATTACTAAATCCAAATCTGGGCGTGTCTGAATTCGGATCTATTAATAAGCTTATCTAGATTTATAAGCCTATCTAAATTGAAGCCTAAATCAGGACCACGAAAGCCAAAGCGCCAGACGCTGTGTTCTGTCATCGCATAATATATATATCTGCTTTGAATAATCTTTATCCGTGTTCGTGGTTGTACTATTGAATGTAGGCCTACATCTATACATAAGCCCTAAATGCAGACATTGCGCACTGACAAAGCAATGAAAAGACAACAAAATTGAAATTACAGCCATCACAATGAAGGAAAGTCAAGGCACGATGCTGAAATGAAGATTTGAAGAAAAAAATCATGTGCATCAATCATCAATCAAAAGTGTCAATCATCAATCAAGAGAAACGCTGTGTATTAACATCAATCAAGAGAAATTCTGTGTATCAATCATCAATCAAGAGAAACACTGTGTATTAGGCATAAGAGAAACACTGTGTATCAATCATCAATCAAGAGAAACACTGTGTATTAAACAACAATCAAGAGAAACTCTGTGTATCAATCATCAATCAAGAGAAACACTGTGTATTAACATCAATCAAGAGAAACGCTGTGTATCAATCATCAATCAAGAGAAAAGCTGTGTATCAAACATCAATCAAGAGAAATGCTGTGTATCAATCATCAATCAAGAGAAACATTGTGTGTCAATCATCAATCAAGAGAAATTCTGTGTATCAAACATAGAAACCATGTGCATCAATCATCAATCAAGAGAAACGCCGTGTATTAACATCAATCAAGAGAAACACTGTGTATCAATCATCAATCAAAAGAAACGCTGTGTATCAATCATCAATCAAGAACTGTAAACACCTGAAAAAAACCCTGTGTATCAATCACGGACGTCACAATTCTGGATACGAAACGAGAGAACCAGACAAGTCAACCATCTTGCGGTGCCGCAAGATGCCCGAAGTACGGACTCCTTTCCTTGCGTCAGGAGGCTGCGATGGCTATCAAGAAGTGGCAGGAATGAACTGGCAGGGAAGAAATATCTCTGTACGATTTCACACCACGTTGTTCTCCGCCCCTTGTTTGTTGCTGAAATGTTTGAACGATATATGAATTAGAGTAATACTATTTCTATGATTGTTACGGCGGGTACAAGTTTGCCAACAATGTGGGTGTGTAATAAGTAGTCTGCTGGCGATCACAATGGCGGCTTATATAAAATACGGCGATTCAAAGGAGTTTTTTGCCAGCGTAGAATCAATGATGTTTGATGAAGAAAAAGACTTCTCACCACCTGTTCGTCTCACCCATTTTGTCCACTCGGTCACGCTGAAATGATGTAATTAGAACAAAACAATTCAATCAAAAATTTGAATGCCCAGAAAAGCCCAGAAAACGCAATCAGCCCAGAACAAGCCCAGAACAGAAAACGCAATCAGGTCTGATTATTATTTGAGGTATAACGCGTCTATGGTAATCCCGGGGGTAATCCTGGCATTGGTCATATTCATGTGCCTGTAAGTGTAGGCTACAACCCCGCAGAAGACAAACGTTTTCTGTTGTGTCGCCTACAAGCAATTTTCAGATATCCGGTGGCCACTTTTGGACATTGTACTGAGGGGTGTATCCAGCTTTGCTCAAGAAACACCCTTTCCTACGAAAATATCGAACTAGTTTGTCGTGGCACAGTTTTCACGAAGTTGAAAAATGATATAATTTTGTACATGGCGTACCGACACTTACTATCCAAAATATACTGAACATCAATAAATCAATCTTGCTTCAATACGAAACACAGACAGACAGTAGGATGTAGGCCTACATGTATAAGCATGGGCATATACATGATGTATGTATCTGTTTTGGTGTTGGGTGATCAATATTTGACGAAATTGGCTACTATGGTTCTAAAATCGACCAGCAAAATCATGATGCTGGCTCGGAAATATATCGTTTGAACGGTGCCCATTGTGATCGCTCCACTGGAATCGCTTGATAAGCATAATGGCGATTTTTATCTTCCACACACCATCATCCGTCCCTGCGGTTAGTTTCCTTCCAAGAAGTATCAAACTTTGTGGGAATGACGTAGCTTTGAAAATCACCATTTGAACGTTAGGGGGACACTCTTTACTGTTACACCGGACTGAACTAATCCTGAGTAACTATCCTGTTCCCCTGAATTTTCCATTTGGTGAAAGGAAGGTTTTGATGTCAACGTTCTGTCAAGCCAGGTGTACTGCTACAGGTCGGTGGAGCAGGAAAAGACTACACCGACTTAGACAAACGAGGGCAGGCGACAGTTTAGAAGAAAGCTAAAAAGGGCCACTGGAATTTGGAAGCCAGGAAAGCTCAGAGGCATGTGTAGACGTAAACTCCCTACGCAGTTGTGAGTCGCGCCCACTTCGGTTTACTCGCTCTCCACAACTGCTTAACTTCGTAAAATTTGCCGCGTTTGGTCAACAGGTGGCGCTGAGAGAGTCGGCCAATGAGAGCACCGAGCAACCGGTAACCAAGCTGGCCTGAGACACTTTTTCATTGGCCGAGAGGTTCGTAGCCATGGTAGCACAAGAACATCCGTTGCCAACGGGCCAAAGAGTTCTGAAAGCAGCGTGCTGATAGGCTGTAAAACTCGCGCCAGGCCCTGGACGCCATCTGTTGACCAAACGCGGCGACTTCCACGAAGTAAAGCAGTTGTGGAGAGCGAGTAAACCGAAGGGGGCGCGGTACACACCTGCGTAGGGAGTTTAGTGTAGACGAAGGATGGAGACAGGAACTCACAGAATTTTTGTTCGCCCAAACGTTCACCATCTTGGGACACATGATCAATAAAGTTTTACCCACACAATGTTACGGACAATTCAACCAAAACACCGTAATTGAAAACGCGTACGATTACCCAACCTACCTTTACTCAAACACTTACTACATGTAAACCATCCCCAGTCCAACCAAAGCTGAAAAGCGGAGATGGTTGAACACCGTCTGCTCCACGTACCGCCAATTAGCTTGTGCATGCAGCGAACAAAACAGCGTCGATTGCTTATCAGATGGCAAATGCTTGAAATACAATAGGTTGTGATGCCACAAGTGCCCTTCGCCAAAATCAAACTAGTCTGAACTAAAGCGAGAGAGGAACACCGCAACACTGGAATTTGAGAGTGAAGGAAGCCATCGCCATCTGCCGTCATGTACCCGACACATGCTCGAACCGTTTTTGAGGCATTCGCATTTCTGTTACTGAAACGGCCACACAGATGGCAGATGCTGAATGTACCGAATGTCGGAGAGATTCGAACTGGATTACAACTTAAACGGCCACCACATTTACACTTTTTGTCGATAGCCGGCGCCACTGGCGGTGATTGCATCATTCTCCAATACCGTAGTTTTGCCTTTCGCCCCAGTGTTGGAGAATGGATGATTACAATGCGATGCAAACGTAGATACCCTAGGAACGAGAGTTACTCTACATGGGGCGAGGTTAAGCGGTAGTTTAACAACATTGTCAAAGAGGTCGCCCTTAACGCGGGTATGTTTAGCGCAGGACAGGAAAGGAAAACAGGGTGCCTTTAAAGTGTTGGAGAGAGTCCAGGTCCAAGCAGGAAAACGGATGAAATTAAGCTTGGAGATTAGACAGGAGCGCTAGTAGAGCGACCGACACACGAATCAGAAGTGCTCATGAATAAAATGTAAACGTTGGGAATTTCTTCAAATTCACATTTTCTTCCAACCAAAAATGTAAAACCATAAAGGAATCAAACAAAAATGTAAAACGTATCTGCTCCCAAACACGGTGCTCATTTGTCCAATGGTTTGGATTGTGCTCGCATGATGACGCTTGTGACAAAACCTTATTGGATTTTAAACCATAATCATCTAGGCCAAAAATGACTTTAAAAGATCAAAACAGTCAAATATTATTATCGAAAATCGTTACCGGATTGATAAAATCTACTTAATATGTTGAAAAATATGCTCCAGAAATTGAACCTCTGATTTTTTCTGTATCGGCCGTCATTCAGATCATTGCCCTCAATGTCATTCGTGGGCTTGTTGTATCCTGCCATAGCTGTTCTTAATATTCTAACTGCGACAGTCACAATGGCGGATGATATACCTTACGTTCATTTCGAAGTTGATAAGACGAATCTGAGTGAAGGATTACTCAAAGTGCTGGAGATTCTCCGTCCAAATTGGAACAAGGATGACATCAGGCTAGAGGTGAGCAAAGAGTGATTTCATTTGAATGCGGAGTAAGAACAGGCCTGGTGTTCTTACGATAACAATTTTATCTTCCATCAGTGAAGAAGGTCTGATGCAATGGAACTGATGATAATGCAGGGTGAACGAAACTGTAGAAGAAAAGCAGCGTACGCGAAACAAAATGGGCGGGTATTTGACTAAAGGCCCGCTTCCACTATAGCGGATTCCGCCGCGTCTTGCGGCGAGCGGAGCGGTTTTCACAGGCATTGGGATAATCAATAGGCCACTGTATTGTTACACCATCGAAGGATTATCCAAAGCCCTGTGAAAACAGCACCGCTCGCCGCAAACCGCCGCTATAGTGGAAACGGGCCTTAAAGCCCCGTTTCCACAGAAGCGGTAGCGTGAGCGTTTTGACGCTTCGCCCATTGTTTGGAAGCAGAGCGGCGGAAAATAACAAAAGATTTGACGCATCACGCAGCGTGAAACGCGTCTGTGGAAACGAGCCTTAAAGCTGCCATTGCCGGACACCCGTTGCTCTCGACAGCGGGAAGAGGCCACATGACTTTTGACACGCTTTTAGAGTTTGCCAGGATGGAATAAATGAATGATAGATTGGCATCTTTAATCCCCGGGTTTTAATCATTCTTTTTCATATTCTTTTTTGTAGGACATGCAACAGGGCTTCATTAATAAAATGGTACTCTGTAAAGTCGACGAAAACAAAGATGATTGGCTGGTTGCGAGAATCTTCGGTGCAGACATGGGCATACTATTGGTCCAGAGGGAAAGGGAGGTCAGAAATTCTAAACTGCTCTCCGAGGTCGGCATCGGACCAAGGGTCGTCGGGACGTTCAAAAATGGTCTCATTTCCGCTTTCGTGAGGGGGAAGACTTATTTCTGGTTCGACTTGTCGGCGTTTCGTGATAGGAAATTTCTCAGGTAGGCTAAACGCTTTACGATACTGACATTCTATGATCAATGAGCCAAAGACCACTCCTGATCCTTCAGAGGAGAGATCAACTTCAGCTCCCCCCCCCCGGCTGTCGTGACTGGGGTTCACAGGCCGGATCATCATTTCTGCTTCACCTTATGATTAATTTTGACTACGAGTAATTCAAGTCATTTAGTTCTGGTATCCATGTACTGTTGCACATGATTATACATGTATAGTTGTATTTTATTAATCAACAAGAAGATCGTTGTAATTACCTGTTTTTCTAACAAAATCCAGGTCAATTGCCCGTACCTATGCCAAACTTCACAGCAAGGCAGTCTTGCACTTAGCAACGGATAAATACTCGTTGGACGTTGGACGAACTTTGCAGGATGTCATGAAGAAATTCTCACAGGACCTGCCCGATATTATCGTTGATGAGGAGACAACCGAATGGTAATTTAATGAAGTGTTAAAGCACCACTGTATGCATGATGTATGCCTCAGTATCCCTCCCCTGGTGGCGGAGTCTGGAACCAACGAGATAAGACTGGTGTCCTGTCCAACCCATAAAAAGCCAGTGGTAAAACCTAGGCTGGACTGATTCTATGCCGAAACCTTAGCAAAATGGCCGCCATCCTTTTCATCACTTGAGAAGTTCAGCGCGCTGTCATTGCATGACTAGCCCCTTCATCAAGTAGGGTACCATGCGTCAACTCATTCTTTTATCTGTGGCAACAGTCTCAATGCCTAATTGGTAACTTAGGTCATTCACTTGAAATAGATCGATTTGAGCAGTCTTGTCGAACATGCATAAACGAGGATGCCTAAAGGTCAAAGGTTACGTCGGCCGCCACGAGATAGAAAACCTAATGCATACAGTGGCGTTTTAAGTTACACTACTGCATAAAAATCTACAACATACCAACAACATTCCGGCAAAGTCTTTGATAACGTAGCAGCTCATCATTTTGTTTCGGTCATAGGCCTACTTGATTAACTCAGTGCTGTCTTTTGATTGCAGGTTTTGCAGTCAAGTCCCAACCAACGAAGAGAGGCGAGCCGAACTAGAAATCATACTGGATAATTACTTGAAGCTCGGAGCTGATTGGTGCTTCAGTCATAACGATTCCAATCCCACCAATATCATATACGACGAAGAACATGGTAAACGGAAGTGAACTATCCGCGCATGTGTGATGTCACTTCCCTGATCGGCGTTCCGACCGTGGTGATTCGTACACTGACAAGAAGCCACGGTGGTGTAGTGGTTCGAGGAGCCACGGTGGTGTATGGTTCGGGCCTCCGACTAGCGGTCAGAGGATCCCGGGTTCGAATCCCGCTGCTGGCGTGAGACTTTGGGCAGGTCTCTTTGCCTTACTGGCCTCTCTCCACCCAGGTGTATAAATGGGTACCGGTTGGAAATGCTCAGATTGTATGCGCTGAATGAGCAGCTCATCTGAGTTCTACTGAAANCGAATTTCATACTTTCTTCGGCCTGTGGTAAGTCTAAAGTGACAATACATGTAGGTGACATGGTAACAAAAAACAAATAAAGATTGCTCTGTGCCAGAAATTGTGAACCTGGACTTTGATTTTTTCTAGATTGAAACAGAGCACAACTTACGTCTTGGACATTTTGCCAATTTCTAGTGCCAAAGCTTCTCGCGATTACGTTGCAAACAGGATGTTGATGGGCCTAATAAACGCTTTTCAATTTCAACGCTTTCAATCATTTTTCGATTCAGGTATGGCCCCAGATCCAGAGGGACACTTCCACAGCCCGGAAGTCGTCAAAGAAGTCGTCCGCACATACTTGGAAGAGAAAAACCGATTGGATAAAATCGAACGTGACGTCACGAATGAGGAAGTGGAACGGTTTTGTGAGATGATGGAGGCCGCTGGCATTGTTAGTACCGCAGCAAATTATTTTATGCTTCAGACCAAAATTTACATTTACATTCGCCTCAGAAATTTTATTACTCAAACAAAGGTCGACAATTCTGTACAAACTGTCTTTCTTTTCAGTCGGGGCAGTATTTCTTCCACGCGATTGCTCCCCATGTCATGAACGCGGATGGAAAGCGTCATATTGACCCCAAGTCTTTTCTAGGGTAACGTATCAATAGGAACCTGCCGAACTACCGCCACTGGGAGGCGCTGTGAGCGGTTGTACCCTTTTGCGACGTCTCCGTGTTGTCAGCGGCAATCTTGGAGGGTAGAGGTTAAAATACTGCACTGCATACCCGCGCTATTATAATAGGACAACAACCCGGACAAGCAGCGGGTGAGCGGTGACTGCAAAGAAAATAACGCATCTTTGCAGGGGAGGAGACAAAATAAAGCACAAAAAAACGACACACAATGTGGAACAATAAAATCCAAGTCGTCTGACTCCAACATTTGCAAATTTTCGACCCCGCACCGGGGTGTACCGGGGTGTACGTTGGTTTTTCAGTTTAAACTGGCATGTACATGTAGGCCAAAGTGCCAGTAATGGTCAGTTCCTTTTTACGTCAAAACTATCTTTCTGTTTCAGGTTGAGCATAGCAAGACTTGGCTATTACCGTAAGAACAAAGATAGGATGCTGGAGATATTCAATAAATACAAAAATACATCCTCGTGGTCAGAAGCTATCCCATGATTTTCAGAAGAGAGGGACAAATAGAAACGAGCTTGTTAACATTGACACCTGAAAGTTCAGAAAATTGCTGAAAAGTTCTTGACGAGTCGTTTGATTTAAACTCTTGCCGACGTCTCAAACCGTTACCCACTACGTTACCCGCGCTCCGAAACTGTTCAGTTGATGCGATCCTCAAAGTATCACTAACAGACGGCGTTAGCTCAAGTTCAAGTAATCTTTAGCTCTCCGATTCTGGCAATCTGCCGCGGGATATACAATGTACAGTTTGTACACGTAATCTTAGCCAATCAGAAAGTATGTTACGGCGTCGGTTAAACCTGTGATGATGACTTGTGATTGGCTCCCTCGTCACACAGCGCCGTCTGTTGACGATCCTTCGCTTTTGGGGCCAATCATGCCACTGTTTCGTGGGTCTATATGACAACTGGACACTGGGGACGAATGTACTTTTGATTATGCACAAACAATGAAATGATCAAGTGATTTCCGTAAATTTGCTTGAGGAAAGTTCATGTAGACTGACATTCTTTGTCCTTTCCACCCTTTCCGACCATTCCATTCAAAACTAATGTATAATTTGCTGGTGCTCTGTCACTGTCTGTATACTTTCGATGCTAGGCCTACGCCTACTTTTTAAAGCACATTAAAAGAAATAAAAGCACTTTACACCGATCTGAAATTTGCGAACAATGCGCCACGGAGTCGTTCGTTTCAAAGAGACAACTATAGGTCATCACGAATCTCTTGATGACCAAACTCTGGAAGCCTTCTTTGTCGAAATACTCTTTATGTAGGCCTCGTACGTTGGCCTACATCGCCCCAATTACGTAGTAGATAGGCGTTCGAACATACACAAAGTTAATCAAAGGTTTGTAGGCCTACATCGTGACATATTTTTGATATACAAGTTCTGATAGAAATGATTGCTTACTGGCACTACCATCATATACACGTACAAGTAGCCCTAGGTTTCCGTGTCATTTTTTGACTTGCACGAACGGTCACAAACCGCGGTCAGCAAACATGGCTCAAGCTACACCGAATGTTGATATCACGGTTGACAGCAACGAACCGAATGAATGATTGCTCAAAGTGCTGGAGACTATCCGTCCGAGCTGGAAGAAGGGTGACATCAAGTTTGAGGTACGAATGTTTTCATTTGGATGTGGGATAAAGACCGCAGCACACGGACACAACATTTTTGGCTCTTGCTAGCAATTTATGTAAAGCAGTGCCCCGTGCGCGGAATTTTCAAGTGCCAGTTGTTTCTTGCAAGCAACTCACTGCTCTGATCAAAAATGGTCGATGACTCTTATTGCTTATTGCTCGTGGTAGCAAGACGCCGATGCTTTTTAAACCAACACAGGCAAATGGTTCTACCTTGTTGCTTTCCCCAACCCAGGAACACCCTGGTTTTCGGACCCATCGCTGGCGAAGTTAGCTATGCGACTGGCGAAAACTGACGGAAGCTCGGTGTGATTGCCAGCAAAAGTAAGGAAATTTGCCTTGCCTCGTGTGCTGCTGGCTTTAGAACCAGCTTTTCAATTCTCCAAATGAGACCAATTCAGCATCGTCGTCAGATTACATGTACTTTTTTTTCTTGTGATATAGAGTATGCAACAGGGCTATATCAACCGCATGGTCCTGTGCAAAGCCGACGAGGACAATGATAACTGGTTGGTTGCTAGAATCTTTGGCGTCGCAATGGACGTATTAATGGTCGAAAGGGAACGGGAAGTCAGAAACTCGGAGTTGCTTTCTGAGGTAGGGGTCGGACCAAGGGTCGTTGGGACATTCAACAACGGACTCATTTTCGCCTACGTGAACGGAAAGACGTATTTCTGGTCCGACTTGTCTGCGTTTCGTCACACGAAACTTCTCAAGTAAGTGCCCAGTTCACCTC